>CM046891.1:10051637-10237635 GCA_025688845.1 Cucumis hystrix | reverse complement strand
AAAAAAAAAAAAACTACATTTTATTTAAATAGTAATGATCTCAACCTTCTAAGAAGGTTGGGGTGTTTCAAAAAGGTTTCAAGAGGCTAAACGATAAAAACTTTTTTTATTAGGAATTCCATTTAGATAAATTAGATTTGATTAGATAAGGGCTCAGCTCAAAAGAAGAGATATCTTCAATCCTAATATATAAATAATACCAATATATTAAAGATTCATAAAAATATTTATAAATAAAAAGAAAGTACCTTTTTTATTTTATCCGAAAAGTCCTTTTCTTTTTATTTTTAGTTCCACGGCCTGGCCTGGTCAGTACCTAGCCGGGCTTTTTTTGTTCCAATGAATCGTAGATCAAATTATTTATTTTATTTTCAAATGTTTTTGAAAAAAAAAAAATAGAAACAACAAGAATCCTTGGAGGTGGCTCGGCTAGAGGAGGCTTCAGCTTGGATGCGGCTTGGTCGAGGAGCTTCGGTTGGGACTCACCGCTCAGACTAAGGGTCGGCTCGAGTGCGGCTCGGTGAAGAGGGACGCATGCGGCTTGGAGAGGGCTCAACTGCGGTGGGCTTGCGGTAGTCGACGGGGCTTTGTCTAACTTGATGGAGAGGTGTGGCCAGCGAATGACGATTAGCAGTAGTGGCACCCTTCAATGATGAGGCTGTGACGGAGAACGGAGCACGGAGGAATGCGAACGGACAACTGCGGTGGGACGGGTTCGGCTTTGGCAACCTAGTGTAAAACGCGGCGTGAAAGCGTTCTATTCTGGGCAGAAGTCCTCGTCTCCGACTAAGCAAGCGACGAACAAAGAAAAACAGATGGAGAAGATGACCGGAGGAGGGTGGCGGCATGCGTGGCAGCGTGCGGCTATCATTTTTGTTGCTGTTGTTATTATACTATTCTTGCTAGATATACTATATGGCATCTTATACTGCAAAAATGAATCGTCATTCCATAATTTCATACTGCTACCTTTGATTTAGAGCAAACATGGGCTTAAAATTTGTTTCTATTAATATGTCAAAATTCTAAGCAAACACGATGAATATGTTTATTTTCTTTTAATTTAGATTATGAACAAACTTAGCTTGTTTGATAAAAGTGCGTTGATGATAATGAAGACAAATTTATTTGAAATTTATTACACTTTTAGTATGTCAAAGTTCTATACAAAAGATGAGAAATGGATTTATTTTCTTTTAATGTGTATTAATGATAACCGAGAGCAAATTTGGAATTGTTGAAGATTATAGACAAAAGAAACGGAATAAGATAAAACTTGGATGGTAATTAAAGTTATGAGTTTATTCCCTCTAAATTTACTTTCACATCTACGTTTATTTGCACTTATTTATTTCTCCAAATTTGTATTGTTGAAGGCTGATTTAAGAAGTCTGAACTTTTTGTCGATTTAATGTTTGGTCTTTTCAATTTTGCAGCTAATAGCAATTTGAGTTAGCTTGTTTTGGTGCTTGATGCTTTCAAACAAAGTTTTATAGCTCTTTTAACTAATGAATATCTTTGGGCTTTAGATTTTCTCTACTTCAATGAATATCCGTTCTATGAATCTTGAAAAACTTAAGTGCTCAGTTGAAAAATATACATGTTTTGAAAAAGCCTAATGTTGTAGTGCAAAGAACAATTAAACATGGAATATGAAAAATTAATCATTACTTTATATCATTTCCTATGGACTTGTAGGGATACGACGGAAGATTCATATATAATACACCGAAATAAGGGATGTAAATCTTTATATGCCAATCAAGTTAGATTTATAATTATCGAATTATACTCTACTATAGTACTACGTACCAAAAGGGATTACATTAGCGACGAGTGCGTATGATCTGCTGGAAAGAGCTACTATAACTTTTATTAAGTCAATTTCTTAATTATTATAGCAGTAAATGGAGGAGGGAAGGAACGTTGTGTGTGGAGTAGGGATAGTGTGCGTAAAATTAAAAGCAATAGGTAAATATAACCAATGATTGAAAAATCTAGTTTTGAGAACAAAAAAAGTTCCTATGCAATTTTGATCATCGATTTTTCTTGATTAAACATACATTCGAACTATGTGTTCACAACGACTTACTTTTCTAGCCAACTCATTGATGAAAGATTATCAATGAAAACCTAAGACTCTAATTAAACTTAGTGGCTTTAGTCTTATTGGATTGATTCATAGAGGCCATATAGAATTAAAAACCATTTGCATTAAGATAAAAGATACCATTGATTAATTGGCTAGTTATAATTGATTCAACACTCTTAATTTTGTTTAATGCAAATTCTATATTTAACATATATTTTCTTTTTTTTGCTAATTAATCTTCATGTCCATAAGTACTCATTTTTTTGGAATTTTTGGGTGGATAATCTATTTTGGATGCAGGATTTCAATTTGATCTATATTTTTAATTTGTTGGAATTTTTAAAATTAAAATTTCATCTTTTTTTTCTTTTGATCTACTTGCGTCATCGCAGGGTGATTATCAAAACAACCAGAAGTTGCTTTGCTTCTCTTATTCTTGGTCCTCCATCTCCAATTCTCTATCAAGCTCTGCCTACTTTTAAGTTTTTAGAATACGTAAATATTGGTCTTACTACGATGTTCTACAAATTAAACTATTTTCTATCTTCTATCTTCTCTGCATTGTATAATTTTTCTTATTCCATCAATTATTATAGTAATAATTCCCAATTCAATCATAATCTAATAAACAAGATGTATATTTATTATAAGAAAGATTTACTGAAATAAAATAATTTCTGGGCATACTTTAAACATAGCTTCTCTTATTAATGGCATATTGACCAAGATTGAAAAGAGTAGAATGTTTTCAATTTTAAAGTTAATTAAAACCAAATTAATCCAAAACTGCTTTCATATTTATCTTTTTGTACTTCTATATTCCTTTTCTAGACTAAGGTAACCGACTGCCAGATTGAGCTTCAAGCCATGATGGGCCTGAAATGGTCCACTAGGAGTTGGGCCTATTAGCTTGTTCTGGGTCAAATATTGGCAAAAATTTGGTATCCATTGCACATTTTAAAGTTTAGATTTTATAATTGGTAACCTATTATGCTTAATGGGCAACTTCTTGAATAATTCGCAAATTTAGCAAATTTTCTATGGGTATTTAACTCAAATAGCCTAAAATTATATACTATATTACAAGATTGACCTAAATTTCCTAAATTTTTCATAAATGTACTAAATTAACTAATATTTTACACAAATATAAGATCCAAATGACTAATTTACCCATATTCATTATTGATAATATATTAAAAAATAGAAAAAAGAAAAAGAAAAGTTGACCATGATTAATATTTGCATTTATTAGATATTCTATGTAAATATGGTAAGTAAATAATTCTATTGTGGTAATATTATAATAAATTTTTTCATTAATTAATTTTATTTGGGTTATTTTGTTCAAAAAATCTTTCCTCTACATCTCTCTCTCACTTTCTAATCTCTCACTCCGTTCATTCTTTCATTCATTTTGTATTGTTTTTCATATATTCTATCTAAGTATAGTATATATTGAATAATACGATATATATTTTATAAATGAAAACTCTTATATCAATTTGTTTATAGAAGGTGGACCGACAAGGAGAGAAATCAGGGATTGGGTTACGGTTTATAATTTTTTTTTAAAAGGTAAAAGTTTCATTCTTCGAATACGTTGAATATTGATTCCATTTTCCTCACAAAAGACGTCGAATAATAAAAGATTGGGAAAAGTATAAACGGTGAAGAAGAAGAACATCGGTGGCTGACTGGTATAGTGATCTTCCGAAAAAATTTGCCAGAAATTTAAGGTTAATAAGAATTTATATTTTGTATTCGAAATACATTAGGATATATTGAGTATATTGAAGATAACATCATTTATGTATTATTGAATATATGAAATAGTATATATGTAACAAATCACATAAAATATATGTATTATTCAATAGTATATATGTAAGAATTAAAAAAAATACCGATCGGATACATAATCTATATATATAGTGGTATACAAATGCAGTAAGAAAAAATTAAATATTTACAAGCTATAGCAAAATTTTGGATTCTATCACTATAGCATATCAATGATAGAATTTGCTATAGGTTGTAAATGTTTTGTAAAATCTACTATTTTTTAAATTTTCCCAAAAAAAAATATGTGTTTGTATTATTTAATATATGCAATAGTATATACGTAAAAAATCACAAAACATAAATGAATTATTCAGTAGCATATATGTAAAAAATAAAAATAAAATATTTAATGGATATATAATATGTGTATATATTGGTATATATACTCAATAAGAAAAAATCACATAACATAAAAAATAATACGTGTATTTATTATTGAATATATGCAGTAGTATATATGTAACAAATCACAAAAGAAATGATGAACTCCTTGCCAGCGCTAAAAGAAATTTCTAAGATTCTTAATATGGTGATGAAAATAATTATATAAGTTTATATTTAATTATTACATTATTCCATATTAGAAAAGATTTTATTTTGTATTAAAAAATAAATTATTTCCATAATAAAACTATACATTAATTAGTAGCATAAATAAGAAAGTTATCATTTATCTAATAAATTTGTGTTTAACATGAATAAGGAAATAATTTGAAATTAATTTTAAAAATCATATATAATAAATAATGAAAATAAGGTTAAAATTGTCCTAAAAATATACAAAATCCTAATCAAGAAAATAAATTTTAGTTTAGGACATTTGTGAAAATCGTATTAAATCGTAGAAAATGCGATGTATCTTTCATTTTTTATTCCTTTTTTATATTTTCCCAAAGTACCCTCATTTTAGATGAAAAATACATCGCATTTTCTCCCATTTTGACATTCTCTACCACAATTGTTTTCTTCTCTATATGATCTTCTCTTCATTCTCTGGTATCATCTTCTTCATTCTCTCAAACCTAAGTAATTTTTCTCTTTTTTTTTCACGATTCGTCCTCTCACTTTTCCTTTAGTGATTTTGTCTCTGCCTCCAACTGGTCAATTTTCCATTCGATTCTCTCGGCCAACCAATCGTCCTGCATTCAACAATTTTCCTTTCTCTTCTCCAACCAATTGTCCTGTGTTCAACAATTTTCAACGTTCAATAATTTTCGACATTCAGCAATTTTCTAGCAATTTTTTTGTTTTGCTTCTACTTAGGTCAATGTTAGAGTTTTGATATCAATTTTATTGGTATGTAATTAAATTTTCTTTAAAAAACTGAGATTTGTTTTTCAATTTTTTCATCTAATTTGTGTTCATCATCTTAGTTTGATTCTTCCCTATTTTTTTCCTTCGATTTCATCCAATTTTTATAATTTGATTCTCATTTCTGTAGGTTGATTTTGTTCAATTCAATTAGTTGATTTTACTAGTATTTTATAAAAAAAAATGTGTTTATTTTATTTGTATTGGACTTCATCGAAATTGAGCATATTATGAATTTTTCTATCAATTTTAGGTTTTTAGGTTAAAAGAAATTAAGTTTTTTTTTTCTTTTTCTAAAAACATTGATGAATACAAATACATCACTGATAGACTATTAGTTAGACTAGTTAATATGAGCATAGTGATATTAGTTTATCAGTGACAGACGTAGTTAATACAAGCATAGTGATATTAGTCTATCAGTGATAAACTTAGTTAATACGAGCATAGTGATATTAGTCTATCAGTGATAGTCTTAGTTAATACGGACATAGTGATATTAGTCTATCAGTGATAGTCTTAGTTAATACGGGCATAGTGATATTAGTCTATCAGTGATAGACTTAGTTAATACGAACATAGTGATATTAGTCTATCAGTGATAGACTTAGTTAATACGGACATAGTGATATTAGTCTATCAGTGATAGACTTAGTTAATATGAGCATAATGATATTAGTCTATCAGTGATAGTCTTATTTAATACGAGCATAGTGATATTAATCTATCAATGATAAACTTAGTTATTACGAGCATATATAGTGATATTAGTCTATCAGTGATAGACTTGTATTAATCCTAGTATATCACTGATAGTAGTCTATCAATGATAGACTCTTATCCTAGTCCATCACTGATATTAGTCTATCAGTGATAGACTCTATCTTCTATCAATGCTATGAGTGTAGCACTAGGATGAAAATTATATATCTTTGTTTTTTTGCAGTAATTCATAATTATGATTAATCAATGTTACAAGTGTAACAATACCTCTGGTTTGCAAGCTTCGAGCAGGACCACAAAAAAGAAAAAATTGATTGATGAGAAGAAAAGTCACTCAAAATGTAGTCATTGTCGCTATGTTGGTCACCACATTAGAAATTGCACACTTTCACTATTTTTACAATGATGTGACATTATGTTGTTGATAAGAATTATTATGCTTGAAGATAGTGACTTTATTAAGTAGTAATATAAAGTAATGTCATAATGGAGTTTAATTTTTAGTTGATAGTTTCTATCAGTTATAGACCTTACTATGAAGTTTATTGTTGATAGCTTCTATGAATGATAAACTTCAATATGTATATTAATAAAACCTTTTTCTCAATAAAATGCCCACATTAATACTAATTTGCAATGATTCAACATGTATAATACTAATTTCTCAATGGGAACACAAAAGGCACATAACTAAATATGAAGAGGTAATGTGAATGTGAAGCTTTTCACTTTATCATTAATAAACTTTAACATCAATTGAAGAGTCACGATTATTTAAGAATATAAAGGGACATAAGTTGAAATATTCAACCGTGGTCCAACACTTTTCTATATCAATAGAACAAAATCAAATAAAATGTGAAGTCTATCATTGATCTTTTCTATCATAAAATATCCACAAAACTAATATAGTACAATATCCATTCACTCAATGAGAGAGTTGCAAATCAAAACTAGGGACAAATCAATCGGTCTCTACCAATATTCTAGTCTTTTACATTCTCCAACATTTTCTTTAATCGGTTAAGTTGTCTCTTCAGCGGCCTAACATTTTTAACATTCTTCGCTATTTCCATAATTTTCATTTTTGATTTTCTTGAACGACCTGAAATGATAATATTGAATTAGAGTTTATAAATATATATTGTAATGCAAACAATTCTAAACATCTTCCAAGTCTATTAATCATAGAAACCTATCACTAATAAGCCGTAAGCAACAACACATAAAAATACACATTAAACTAAAGTATATATCTACTAACATCCCATTGCAAGCAAGCTAAACATCCTTTTAAGTCTATTAGTGATAGAAACCAATCATTGAAAGACCTTTAAGTAACATCCCAAAAAAAATGCACATTAAACTAAAGTATCTACTAACATCCCCTTATATTGAAAACAAGCTAAACATATTCCATGTAACGACCCAACTTTTCAAATCTAAGTCGAAGCCATTACTTTAGCACAAAACAATTTGTTTGACAAAAGACATAGTAAACTTTAGCTGAAACCATAAGAAATCGAGGAAAACTTTATTCGGGCCATATTTCAAAATATAAAATTTTAAAGTACTGTTTACAAAAAAAATTAACTATTTGTAAACTTAGTTCAAACAAAATATTTTAAAACCATCAGCGGAAGCAGTTTAAAAGACAGTCCTCTATGGCAATCACGACTCCTTCTTGTCCCTCAACGGTCTGCCCCTCGAGTACCTTTGCCTGAAAAGTTAAACATAAAAAGGGTCAGTATTAACATACCCAGTAAAAGACCCACTACTGGTCCCGTTAGGAGAAAAATAAATTATTAGCTTCCTATGGAGTACCCTGCACAGTCACAGTCTTGTGATCCCGTAGGATGCACATAATCAGTCTAACGTCCAAGGGACGCATAAATCAGTCTAGTGTTCTGCAGAAACACATATCAGTCTAGTGCTCCCGAAGGATGCACATATCAGTCTAGTGCTCCCGAAGGATGCACATATCAGTCTAGTGCTCCCGAAGGATGCACAAAAGGGTGATAATCCCGTAGGGCACTCGCAAGGTAACTACCCACTAGGAAACCAATAATTTACCCCTCAGTCCCTTCCATACATCTTAACAATCATTTACAATCCAGTTAAACGTCTTTATCACGTAAACTCTTCATTTAACTTCAAACAACCATTTTATTCCAATTTAACCTAAGGTCAGTCCAAACATGTCAGTATATCAGTCAACGAACTAAATACTCCTAACATTCTCCTCGTTCTACAAGGGGTATGACTAATTAGTCCCCCTCCATCATAAGCACGCAACCACGACAATGTATCCTACACTCGGTCTAAACAACCATCCATCAGTTCCAACCTTCCCCTTATATAAAATACATCTCCTGTTTTCAGTCATACAACAACCATATGTGAATATTTACATAGCCAGTCAGTCGCCACATACACTTGACACCAAAACCACATAAACCCATACATAATTATATATTTTCTCGTCGAAACACAATCTTAGTTAAACATTAGGCTCACAACCAAACGTATATAGCATATCCAACATTCCTGCTCAATTCCAACATAATCATACAGTCCAACACATCTCAAAGCTATAAGTGAGTCCAGTAAGAAGTCCCTTACCTCACTCTTATGCAATTTCTTCAATCGGACAATTTCCAATAAATCAATTCCTAAACATAACCAAACATAAAATCAACATCCTTCTAATTCGTTTCATCCATTCAAATCACCCATATGTAAATCTAACAACTTACCCAAGAAGTAGAGAAATGAACTCCAACGAAGCTTATGGAAAAACTCAAGGTCCCTAACTTCAAATCTCCAATATCGCCTTCAAGAAAAAACATCAAAGCAACCAATTAAACAAACATCAACTAAATGAAATTTCAATGTAGACCCTTAAACCCATCAATTTCATCCTTACCCAACAAAATTACAACGACGTAGCAGCAGCGGCACACAAGACTAGAGCAAAAGACATTGTGCAATAGATTTGGGCATGGGTCGGCTTCCAATCCGCGGCTGGAAGATGGAAACGCGCGGCTGGAAGGAGACGCGCGGCTGCCTCACGAACAACGGGCGAGCTGACGCGGCGGCTTGGCTTCACAAACGGAGACCGGCAGCTTGCAAATAGACGATTCGCGGTGGAGAGACAGCGTGAGTTCGAACGGTACCAGACGACCGGGTGTTTCGGCTGGAGGACGGAGCGGCTATGATCTTGACGGCCGACGGCTAGGGCAAGGAGAAGGAGAAGAGAGAAAGAAGAAGAGAAAGATGAGAGGGGGGGCTGCGTACGGGAAGAAGAAGAAAGGGAAAAGAAAAGAAAGAAAAGAAAAAAAAAAAAAAGTTAATTAATATTATTATTATTATTTTATTTATTTATTTATTAAATAATAATAATAATAATATAATATATATGATTATTATTACTTTTCCCCAACTCCTTTTCCCTCCATCACTTCTTTTCTTTCTTACCAAAGCAAGGCAAATTTGATTTGAGAAATATAAATATACCTTAAGATTTGGGGTGTTACATTCTTCCCTCCTTAGGCAACTTTCGTCCTCGAAAGTTCTAATTCTGGAATAACTCTGGGTAACGAGCTCTCATATCATCTTCTTGCTCCCAGGTTGCCTCTTCAACTCGGTGATTGCGCCACAACACCTTCACTAATGAAATTCCTCTATTACGTAGCATCTTCACTTCTCTAGCCAGAATCTCAACTGGTAGCTCTATGTAACTCAAGTTCTCATCTATCTCTAGTGGTTCATAGTCCACTACATGGGATGGGTCTGCCACATACTTCCTCAACATCGAAACATGGAAAACATTATGAACTGCAGAGAGAGATGGTGGCAATGCCAAACGATACGCCACAACACCGATTCTCTCTAAAATCTCAAATGGTCCCACAAAACGAGGACTCAACTTCCCTTTCTTCTCAAAACGCATAACACCTTTCATAGGTGCTACCTTCAAGAACACCTTCTCTCCCACATCAAACTCAAGGTCCTTCCGTCTCACATCAGCATAGCTCTTCTGTCTACTCTGCGCTGTTTGCATACGTGCTCTAATCTTCTGAACAACCTCATTCGTGGACTGAACCAACTCAGGACCCATCAATCTCTGTTCACCAACCTCATTCCAACAAACAGGAGTTCTATAGCATTTACCATACAAAGCTTCAAACGGTGCCATGCCAATGGTAGCCTGGAAACTGTTATTATAAGCAAACTCCATTAAATGTAAGTGAGAGTTCCAACTTCCTAGAAACTCTAGAACACAAGCTCGTAGCATATCCTCTAAAACTTGGTTCAAACGTTCAGTTTGACCATCAGTCTGTGGGTGAAAGGCTGTACTGAAATCTAACCTCGTGCCCACGGCAGTCTGAAGTCTCTTCCAAAACTTGGAAGTAAAACGTGCATCTCTATAAGAAACAATTGATATAGACACTCCGTGCAGTCTCACAATCTCAGTCAAATATAATTGTGCCCACTTACTTGCAGTGTAAGTGGATTTCCCTGGGACGAAATGTGCTGATTTTATAAGTCTGTCGACAACAACCCAAATCACTGCATAACCCTTCAGGGTTCTAGGCAATCCTGTAATAAAATCCATAGACACATTCTCCAACTTCCATTCTGGCACATTCAAAGGTTGCAACAAACTTGCTGATTTCTGTGTATATGCCTTACTAACAAAATCTGAAATTTCTTTCTTCATATTACGCCATCAATAAACTCGTTTCAGATCCTGATACATTTTTTTTTTGTGCTACCTGGATGTATGAAAAATGGGGAACTATGAGCCTCAATCAATAACTCTATCTTAACTGCACTGTCTGTTGGCACACACAATCCTCTCTCAAACATAAGTTCATCAATAGAGGATATGGAGAACTCCTTAGCTTGCCCTACTTCTGCTAGGTGACGCTTCTCAATCAAATAAGGATCAGTTAGCTGAACAACAACAATTCTTTGTCTCAAGGTCGATTGTACTGAAACTGAGCTATCTGTGAGGTGATTTCCGTCACCGAAACTGCAATCTCTGCTCTCTCATGGTCTCTGTGCAAGGAAACCTGTCTAGTAATGAGTGCTGCAGAATGTGATACCTTCATATTAAGTGTATCGGCTACCACGTTCGCCTTACTTAGATGGTACAAAAATCTCAGAGTCATAGTCATTTACTAACTCAAATCGTCTTTGCTATCTCATATTCAGCTTCTTCTGAGGGAAAAAGTATTTCATGCTCTTATGATCAGTAAATATCTATATCTTCTCTAAACACAAATAGTGTCTCCAAGTCTTTATTGCAAAAACCACAACTGCCAATTCCAGATCATAAGTAGGATAGTTTTGCTCATGACTCTTCAATTATCGCTAAGCACTCACAACTACTTTACCTTGCTCAATCAGAACACCATCCAAACCCTTTTCTAGAAGCATCACTGTAAATCACAAAACTCCCTGAACCATCATGTACTGTAAGCACCGGTGTAGTACAAGCTTCTGCTTAAGATTCTAAACACTATTCTCACAGGCTTTGATCTAAACAAACAGAATTCCTTTCCTGGTTAACTGAATCAATAGAGTAGTTATGCAAGAAAAGTCTTATACAAACTGTCGATAATAACCTGTTAAACCCATAAAGTTATGAACCTCACCGATAACGAAAGGACGAGACCAACAGTTAACAACTTTGATCTTTGTGGGGTTTACGTAAATGTCATCTCTGGATACCACATGGCTTGGAAAAGATACTTGACCTCATTCAAACCTCACATTTTGAAAACGTTGCATATAATTTGTTGACTCGAAGAGCCTCTAAAACCATGTTAAATGCTCATCATGCGCTATCTCTGTCTTGGAATAAACTAAGATATCGTCAATAAATAAAATCACAAAAGTGTAATAAGTCATTAAACACTTTGTTCATCAAGTTCATAAACACTGTTGGGGCATTTGTCAATCCAAAAGACATTACAATGAATTCATAATGTCCATACCTCGAACGAAGATCTGCCTTAGGAATGCCAGTGTCTTTAATCCTCAACAAGTGATAACCTGAATGTAATTCAATCTTAGAGAACACATAGACTTATTGCAGCTGATCAAACAAATCCTCATTCCTTGGTAAAAGATATTTATTCCTAACAGACACTTTATTCAACTTTCTATAATCAAAACATAAGCGCATTGACCCATCTTTCTTCTTAACAAACAATACTGGTGCGCCTCAAGATGACACACTTGGTCGATTGAAGTCTTTGTCAAGTATTTCCTGAAATTTCACTTTCAGATCTTTCAACTCTACTGGGGCCATTCTGTATGAAGCTTTAGATATAGGAACAAGTCTAGTCCTATCTCAATAGCAAGACCAATTTCTGTATGGCGCGGTAATCTTAGAAACTCTTCTAGAAAAAAAAAACATTATAATACTCTTTCACCAATGATTCAGATAACAAAGAAACCTCGACTTTCCTGGTGTCTACCACACTAGTCAAAATACTACAGGTACCTTGGTCAAACAACATACTAACCTTCATAGCTGGGATAACTTTTAATGGAACCATAGTTCCAACCCCTTTGTACTCGAACTAGCTTCTAGAGAAAGGATTAGAAACCACCTCCTTGTTGAACAGTCTATGTTTGCATGGTAAACTACATTTCGTTTTTTTTTTTTTTTTTTAACTCCAAACTAGTAACTTTTTATTCACGATAAACTCAAAATAGTTTCTCAAAGTCAACTTAAGACAACTATGCTCTAAAGTTTTCCTTGTTCTTTCCTCAATACCTCCATTCTAAAACTATTCATTGTGCTTGGAATAAAATTATCTTAACTATGTATTTAGTTTCCTTTAAAACCACCAACATAACTCATTTTTCATAGATTTTCAGTCATAAAACAGTCAATTACGCTGACAACGTCTTACTTCTCTACTACTCGACCACCCCTTCGAACACCTCTACATGGCAACATTTTTCCTAAATTTCACCATTAAATCATAACATTCATGTAATTCTAGTTTAAATTAGGAAAGATCATATCAATCATGAAAGCGTACCTGACGAGTGACGAAAGATCGTGTTAGCCATAGGGACACAAAAACATGGACTTAAATCACAAGTCAGTCTACAGAATCTAAAACTTAGGCTCTGATACCAACTGTAACGACCCAACTTTTCAAATCTAAGTCGAAGCCATTACTTTAGCACGAAATAATTTGTTTGACAAAAGACATAGTAAACTTTAGCTGAAACCATAAGAAATCGTGGAAAACTTTATTCGGGCCCTATTTCAAAATATAAAATTTTAAAGTACTGTTTACAAAAAAAATTAACTATTTGTAAACTTAGTTCAAAATAAATATTTTAAAACCATCAGCGGAAGCAGTTTAAAAAACAGTCCTCTATGGCAATCACGACTCCTTCTTGTCCCTCGTCGGTCTGCCCCTCGAGTTACCTTTGCCTGAAAAGTTAAACATAAAAAGGGTCAGTATTAACATACACAGTAAGAGACCCACTACTGGTCCTGTTAGGGGAAAATTAAATTATTAGCTTCCTATGGAGTACCCTGCACAGTCTCAGTCTTGTGATCTCGTAGGATGCACATAATCAGTCTAACGTCCAAGGGACGCATAAATCAGTCTAGTGTTCTGCAGAAACACATATCAGTCTAGTGCTCTCGAAGGATGCACATATCAGTCCAGTGCTGCCGAAGGATGCACATATCAGTCTAGTGCTCCCGAAGGATGCACAAAAGGGTGATAATCTCGTAGGGCACTCGCAAGGTAACTACCCACTAGGAAACCAATAATTTACCCCTCAGTCCCTTCCATACATCTTAACAATCATTTACAATCCATATAAACGTCCTTATCATGTAAACTCTTCATTTAACTTCAAACAACCATTTTATTCCAATTTAACCTAAGGTCAGTCCAAACATGTCAGTATATCAGTCAACGAACTAAATACTCCTAACATTCTCCTCGGTCTACAAGGGGTATGACTAATTAGTCCCCCTCCGTCATAAGCACACAACCACGACAGTGTATCCTACACTCGGTCTAAACAACCATCCATCAGTTCCAACCTTCCCCTTATATAAAATACATCTCCTGTTTTCAGTCATTCAACAACCATATGTGAATATTTACATAGCCAGTCAGTCGCCACATACACTTGACACCAAAACCACATAAACCCATACATAATTATATATTTTCTCGTCGAAACACAATCTTAGTTAAACATTAGGCTCACAACCAAACGTATATAGCATATCCAACATTCCTGCTCAATTCCAACATAATCATACAGTCCAACACATCTCAAAGCTATAAGTGAGTCCAGTAAGAAGTCCCTTACCTCACTCTTATGCAATTTCTTCAATCGGACAATTTCCAATAAATCAATTCCTAAACATAACCAAACATAAAATCAACATCCTTCTAATTCGTTTCATCCATTCAAATCACCCATATGTAAATCTAACAACTTACCCAAGAAGTGGAGAAATGAACTCCAACGAAGCTTATGGAAAAACTCAAGGTCCCTAACTTCAAATCTCCAATATCGCCTTCAAGAAAAAACATCAAAGCAACCAATTAAACAAACATCAACTAAATGAAATTTCAATGTAGACCCTTAAACCCATCAATTTCATCCTTACCCAACAAAATTACAACGACGTAGCAGCAGCGGCACACAAGACTAGAGCAAAAGACATTGTGCAATAGATTTGGGCATGGGTCGGCTTTCAATCCGCGGCTGGAAGATGGAAACGCTCGGCTGGAAGGAGACGCGCGGCTGCCTCACGAACAACGGGCGAGCTGACGCGGCGGCTTGGCTTCACAAACGGAGACCTGCAGCTTGCAAATAGATGATTCGCGGCTGAGAGAAGGCGTGAGTTCGAAAGGTACCAGACGGCGGGGTGTTTCGGCTGGCAGACTGAGCAGCTATGATCTTGACGGCCGGCGTGAAGGGCGAACGAAGAAGAAGAGAGGAAGAGGAATTAGGTGGGGCGGCTGGCGGCTAGGGCAAGGAGAAGGAGAAGAGAGAAAGAAGAAGAGAAAGATGAGGGGGGGGGGGCTGCGTACGGGAAGAAGAAGAAAGGGAAAAGAAAAGAAAGAAAAGAAAAAAAAAAGAAAAAGTTAATTAATATTATTAATATTATTTTATTTATTTATTTATTAAATAATTATAATAATAATATAATATATATGTGATTATTATTACTTTTCCCCAACTCCTTTTCCCTCCATCACTTCTTTTCTTTCATACCAAATCAAGGTAAGTTTGATTTGAATAATATAAATATACCTTAAGATTTGGGGTGTTACATTCCAAGTCTATCGATGATAAAACATATCATTGATAGTCTTTAAGAAACATCACATAAATAAATGCACATAAACTAAAACATCTACTAACAATCACTGATAGGCCCTAAACAACAACACATAAAAATGTACATTAAACTAAATGATCTACTAACATCCCAGTGCAAACAAACTAAACATCCCTCAAGTCTATCACTGATACAAACGTATCACTAATAGACCATAACCCTAAGCAACAACACACAAACTGAAAACAAATTAGCATGTCGAAGAAGCAAGTTAAACATTCCAACACAAACAAGTTCAACATCCTCCAAATCTATCAATTAGTGATAGAAACATTCACGATAGACCATAAGCAACACCCCACACAAAAATTGCACATTAAACTAGAGATTCTACTAACTTTTCAAGTCAAACAAGCTAAACATCTTCCAAGTCTATCAACGATTGAAATATATCACCGATAGACCCTAAGCAACAACAAATAAAAAAATTGACATTAAACTAAAACATCTAATAACAATACCAACACAAACATATTAAACATCTTTCAAGTTCATGAAAACATATCACTGATATAACCTAAACGCCACATAAAAATGTACATTAAACAAAATTATCTACTAACATCCCAATGCAAACAAACTAAACATCCCTCAAGTCTATCACTGATACAAACATATCACTGATAGACCATAACCCTAAGCAAGAACACACAAACTAAATACAGATTAACATGCTGAAGAAAAAAGTTAAACATCCCAATACAAACAAGTTCAACATCCTCCAAATCTATCAACCAGTGATAAAAACATATCATTGATAGACCACAAGCAACAGCCCACACAAAATGCACATTAAACTAAAGCTTCTACTAACTTTCCAAGTCAAACAAGCTAAACATCTTTCAAGTCTATCAACGATTGAAATATATAACCGGTAAACCCTAACTAACAACAGATAAAAAATTGACATTAAACTAAAACATCTAATAACAATCCCAACATAAACATGTTAAACATCCCATTGTAAACAAGCAAAGCATAATATTCCAAGTCTATCAATGATAGAACATATCATTGATAGTCTTCAAGAAACATCACATAAATAAATACACATAAACTAAAACATCTATTAACACACCCTAGTGCAAACAAACTAAACATCATCCAAGTCTATCGAGTCTATCAGTAATAGAAACATATCAATGATAGATCATAAGCAACAACATATAGAAAATGCACATTAAACTAAAGCATCTACCAACATCCCAATGCAAATAAGTAAACACCTTCCATCCCAAGTATATTCAGTGATAGAAACATATAATTGATAGACCCTAAGCAACATCACATAAAAAATACACAATAAACTAAAGTCTCTACTAACATCCAAATGCAAATTACAAGTTAAGCATCCTCCAAGTCTACCAAGATGAAATATATCACTGATAGACACTAAGTAACATCACATAAAAACTACACATTAAACTAAAACATTTACTAACAATTTAACACAAGCAAGTTAAACATTCTTCAACTTGATAGAAACATATCACTAATAGACCTTCAACAATAACATATAAAAAATGTACATTAAACTACAATGTCTACTAACATTCCAATGCAAACAAACTAAACATCCTTCAAGTCTATTAGTGAGAAAAACATATCACTGATAGACCCTAAGCATCGTCACATAAAAAGTGCACATTAAACTAGAGCTTCTACTAACTTTCCAAGTCAAACATACTAAACATCTCCTAAATCTCCATTAGGGATTGAAACAAATCATCGATAGACCCTAGGCAACAACTGATAAAAGATGCACATTAAACTAAAACATCTAATAACAATTCAACACAAACAAGTTAAACATCTTTCAAATTGATAGAAACATATAACTGATAGAACCTAAACAACAACACATAAAAATGTACATTAAACTAAATCATCTACTAACATCTCAATCAAAAACTAAACATCCATCAAGTCTATTAGTGATATAAACATATCACTAATAGACCTTAACCCTAAGTAACAATACACAAACTGACAAAAAAAAAAAAACAGAGCATAACCAAACAGAAAATGAAGAAATTGATTTCAAAGAAATAGAAAAAGAAGAAAATCTATTTCAAACGAATTATCACCAAACGAAAATCAAAGATACCGGAAGAACAAAAATAACTTACGATGTCAAACGAAAAGCAAAGAAGGTTGTAGATGATGAAGTGGAGAAATCGAAAACAACGTGGACAATGAAACGAAGGTACTGGAAGATCAAATGAAAGTGGAAGATGGAAGAAAGATGTGAAGCGGCAGAAGCGTGAAGGCATTGGAAGTGAAAGATGAAGAAATCGTAGTAAATCTGTTTTGAAATCGGAATAGGAAGTGGTGGAAGCTTGAAATCGATCTTCTCCTTGTTGTAGGGGCATTTTGGTCTTTTACCTTAGGTTGTACTTAAGATTTGCCATATTTGCAGTTTTTTTAAACTTTTGCTATATCCTTAATTAATTTAGATTAAATGTTATATCCGCTGTCAGCCCTTTAAAGTTTGGTTTTAAAATGTCAAAATAAAAAAATGAAACGGAAATCTCAACAATTATAACAAACCAAACCAATTTCACACGCAAAGTTAAAAAATATTCTCAAATATTCTACTAGTGTTAAAAAAAACCAACAACCTCATCAACCCGGATTAAACCCAAGGTTAGACTGGCTTAAAATTTGTGTTAGGTTGGATTTGATTAGAAAATAGGGGAGAAAAAAGTTGAGTTGGGTATCCAAGTCCTTCAAATAAGAAGTCGGGTTCATCCGGCTAAACCTGATTATGTATATCATATATATAAACCTAAAACCTAGAGTAAACTTCATTTTGAATGGATATTATAAACTTGGAATTTGAATATATAACATATACATGTCATCATATTGAAAAATAATATCAAAATTTGTCTAAATTATGGAGTGATAAAAAAAAATCAACCCAACCCAAATTTTTTGAGTTGGATTGAACCTTGAATCGTTCGTTATTATTTTTTTCCAATCTAGTTAGTTTGTATTGTGTACACGCGTAGAATCTTTACCTAAATTTGTTAGAATATATATAGGTTATAACATAATAAATGTTTATCGTTAGACAACTAAATCTAACAAACTACCTATTATTTTTAACTTCAAACTCTAATCGTGATAATGCCTCCCACACAATTCAAAGTCCATTATTGGTTCAAACTTCAGCAGTGTTGGTATCATAGAGGGGGATGATCACACACAATTGAGAAGTAGACATACACACTCCACTGCAATTTTCGTGAGAGGCAATAATTTTCAATTCATTCACACCTTTGATTTTTTTTTTATTAATTAGTTTGGGTGATTTTTAATTGGAACGATTTTGGATCCCCATTGATGTTGACCTTCGGATTTGCTTTTCTTCTAATTCCTTCACATCATATACGTCAATCCACCAAATTTCCTTATTTTCAATGCACCTCATTAGATTTCTTTTAGGAATAGTTGCAAATTTAGCGATTAGATTCAAAATAATTAAGGATATAGAAATGTTTTTAAAAAATTACAAATATAGCAAATTTTGTCAAATTTTATCAATGATAGAACCGATAGACCATGTTGCAAATATTGGTCTATCACTGATAGACCATACGAGTCTATCAACGATACAATACGAGTCTATCAACGATACAAGTCTATCAACGATAGTTTTGCTAAATTTGTAATTTTTTTAAAATATTGCTATATCTTTAATTATTATTTCTAAAATGGTCATCAATCAGAAATACCCTTTCATTTTTAAGACAAAAACTACTTCCAAATAATGAATATTTTAAGAAATTTTGTTCTCAACTCCCTAAAAATAACTTTGTAATTTTAAATACGGTTTTCTTACATTTATAAATTTTCTATTTTAATTTCTGTACTTTTATAAACATTGACTCTTCCCTATACTTAAGGTGTGATATGGTTTGAAACTCCAATTTAGGTATATAGAATACTTTCAATCTTTTACAATGTACCTTACCTATATTTCAAGCATTTGTTTTCTTCACAGGTTGCTTTTAAAATTAGTGACTGAGTATTTACTGATTTTTAGATAAACTGCAAATACTATCTAACGTTTTAAATATAGTTTTGATCATTTCAATTTAGAAGGGTAGTTTCCAAAAAAAATTAATAATAGCGGCTGAGTTTTATCGGAGGGAAATTGTCAAAAATAACAATTTTGACAAAATATTTATAACATATAGCAAATTTTTCATATTCTATCAATAATATGCTTCTATCAATCACATTGGTACACAATGATATAAGCCTATTAGTTTCTATCATTAATATAACCCAAAAATTTGTTATAATTGGTAAATATTTTAGTTTATTTTGCTATTTTTAAGAATGACCCTTCATCTTATCAATTTTCTAAAAATATTATGTGAAATATCCAACATCATTTTCTAAAAATTATACTAATTGATGCAATGATTTTTAATTATCATGTATTTTTTTATTAAAAATAGCAAAATAAGTTAAAATATTTATAAGCTGTAACAAAATTTTGAATTCTATCAATGATAGTCACTAATATGCTACAGTGATAGAAGTATATCAGTGATTATCATTGATAGAATCCAAAATTTTGCTATAACTTGTAAATATTTTAATTTATTTTGCTATTTTTGAAAATTTTCCTATATATTTTAGGTAAAAATAATTTAAGTTGTTAAGATTTTAAGTTTAGGTGGTGTAATTTAAGTTGTTGATTTTATTTTATCTTGGAAATTTAGATTAGTTAGAATTTGATAAAGCTTATCTTAGTCTATTGAAAAATTTTCATTAATAATTCAATAATGTTGTGAAAACGAGGCACAACCGGAATATATACGGAAACTGAGAAAATATAATATTAAAATAATAAAATATAATATATACAATATAAATAATATAAATAAATAAGAAAATTAGATATTAAGAAAATACTATTTCTTCTTCAGTTTCTCCTTCTTTCATGGAATTATCACCATCACAATTATCACCATTATTGTTCATACTTACAAACCCACCAAATGCAACTATTTATAGGCAATTTGGCAAGCATTAGGTGGGTTACATGGCCACTACGATTGAACATCTTATAGACACATGACATGAGTGTTGGATTATCAAAAGGTTGACATGTGGCTATGGCCACTAAGTACACTAATGGGCATCTATATTTTTATATTAATATTTATAATACTTCTCTCTAGATGTCCATTACATATATGAAATATGTCTCATTAAAATCTTACTAGGGAATAATCCAATGGAAAAAAATCCTAGTGAAAGGAAAAAAAGTACATATTTAATATATATTTACGGAAATAAAATTTACTCCCGCTCATGGAAATATCACTTGAGATCTCTGAGTTGCTGCATTCCAATGTTGTGCACTAATTTTTCAAAGGTTGCGGTAGGTAATGATTTTGTAAATAAGTCTGGCAAGTTATCCGTTGAACAAATTTGTTGTACTGTAATGTCGTCATTTTCTTCAAGAACATGAGTATAGAAAAGCTTCGGTGAGATGTGCTTTATTCTATCACCTTTAATATAACTTCCTTTTATTTGAGTTATACATGTCGTGTTGTTTTCGTATAGTGTTGTTGGAATGAGTTTACTAGAAAACAAACCACATGATTCCTAAATGTGTTGAATCATCGATCTTAACCATATACATTCTCGGCTAGCATCATGAATTGCAAGAATTTCGATATGATTTGAGGAGGTGGTTGTTATGGTCTGCTTTACTGATCGCCAAGATATACCAGTTTCTCCACATATGAATAAATAACCTGTCTGAGATCTAGCTTTGTGTGGATTAAATTAATATATAGAATCTGCAAAACCAACTATGTTAAATTTTGGTTTATTTGAATAAAATAATTCATTATCAATTGTTCCTCGGAGATAATGAAATATATGTTTAATTTTATTCCAATGCCTTTTTGTTGGAGAGGAACTATATCTAGCTAATAAATCTAATGAAAATGCAATATCTAGTCTTGTATTATTAGCAAGATACATAAATGCACCAATTGCACTAAGATATGGTACTTCTAGACCAAGAAGTTTTTCATTATCATCTCAAGGTTGAGATATATCTTTCTTCAGATCTAGTGAACAAACTTGCATTGGAATGTTTAGATGTGCTTTATCCTTATAAAATCTTTTCAAAACTTTTTTTGTATACGTTGATTGATGAACAAATATCTCATCTGCCAGATGCTTAATTTGTAAACCAAGGCAAAATTTTGATTTTTCAAGATCTTTCATCTCAAATTCTTTCTTAAGATACTCCATTGCTTTTGAAACCTCTTCAGGAGTTTCAATTATATTTAAATCATCAACATATACAGTTATAATAGCAAATCCCGATTGTGATTTCTTTACAAAAGAAAGCATTGACATATTAGATTATTTTGATATCCTTCTTTCAACAATATTCACTTAAGCGATTGTACCAGATTGTTTCAATCCATATAATGATCTCCGTAACTTTATTGAACATAGTTCCCTGAAACTTGATTTATATGTTTGAGGTATCTTAAATCCTTCTAGGACTTTCATATAAATATAATGGTCAAGAGAACTATGTAAAGATGTTGTGACTTCATCCATAAGATGCATGTCCAAATTTTCATACACAGTCATGCTGATTAAAAATCTTAATGCGATTGCATCCACTACCGGAGAATATGCCCCCTCATACTCAATACCAAATCTTTGTAAAAAACCTTGTGCAACTAATCTTGATTTATATCTTGTTATCTCATTATTTTCATTTCTTTTTCTCACAAATACCCATTTATATCCCACAGATTTGACACCTTTTGGTGTTTAGACTACTGGTCCATAAACCAATGAATTTAATTCTGCCTCAATTATGGCTTCTTTCCACAAAGACCAATCTTTCCTTTGTTGACATTCTTCAACAAATTTTAATTTAGAATCCTCATTTTTCGGATATAATATCAAGTGCAACATTATATGCAAAAATGTTGTCAACAACTACATTAGTTCGGTTCTATCTTTTTCCTATCATGACACAGTTTATTAAGATCTCATTATTATCCTCGGTTGTTTTATCTTCTTCGTCATTTTTGTCAGAAGTCAAATTTTGAATTTCTTATGGAACATCCACATCTTGAATCGAGTTATTGACTCTATTCCTTTTCTGAGGATTTTTATCTTTCGAACCAACTGATCTACCATGCTTCTGGCATGTTTTAGATTCATTAATAACAAAATTTTGTGTTGGGATATCAATCTTTGATGGGACATTTGGAGTTGCTATATGTGATTTAGTTACTTTTTTTGCATCTACAAATGCATCTGGATAATTGATTTGCTATATTTTGCAAATGAATTATTTTCTAAACTTTAAGTTCACATTGATTTGTACGAGGATCTAAATGAGACAATAATGATACATTCCATGTAATTTATTTTTCCAACTTCTTAATTCATTCCCCTAAGTTGAAAAATTTGTGTAACGCCCTAAAGAAAAGAGAAAAAAAAAATATATATATATATATATAATAATAATAATAATTTATTTGTTTTTTTCTTTTCTTTTCCCTTTGTCTTTTTCTTTTTTTTCTTTCTTTTCCCTTTCTTCATCTCCCGTACGCAGCCCCCCCCACCTTTTTCTTCTTCTTCTTCTTCTTCCGTCCGCCCAGCCCTAGCCGCCGCCGCCAACCACCAAATTTCCCTTCCTCCTTCTTTTCCGTTCACAACCTCACGCCGACCGCCCCTTTCAAACGCGTCTCGAACCGAAGACGCCAGATCCTGCCGCGCGTGCTTCTCTCCACTCCGCAGCCGTCGCTCCTCCGTCCGTCGCCGCCAACCACCTCCGTTCCTCCTCTTTGGCCGCGTCGCTTGGAGCCCAGACGCTCGGTTGCAGAAGACGAGCGCCAGCCGAAACCCAGCCGAGCCCGACATTGAGTTTGCGCCTGTCTCCGTCCGCAACCGCCGTGTTTTGTTCGGTTTCGTTAGCGCCGATCACCACATCAACTCGCCCGCCGTTCGTGAGGCAGCTGCGCATCCCAGCCGCGCGTCACCTTCCAGCCCGCGTGGTTCTCCATTTTTCCAGCCGCGGATTGGAAGCCGACCCATGCCCAAATTGATTTGCACAATGTTGCTTGCCCAAATCTTGTGTGCCGCGGCCACTAAATCGTTGTAAATTTCGTTGGGTAAGGATGAAATTGATGGGTTTAAGAGTCTTAACTGAAATCTTGATTTGTTGATGTTGTTTAATTGGGTGTTTGATTGTTTGTTCTCGAAGGCGATATAGGAGATTCGAAGAATTTGGAACTTTGAGTTTTGCCGTAAGCTTCGTTGGAGTCGTCTCTCCACTTCTTGGGTAAGTCGCGGAGTTCACGTATGGGTGAATTGAATGGATGGAGCTATTTAGAAGGATGTTAATTTTACGCTTGATTATGTTCAGGAAATTATTCGTTTGAAATTGCTCGATTGAAGGACTTGCATAAAAGTGAGGTAAGGGACTTTCTACTGGACTCAATAAATATTATTTGGATGTGTTGGCTGCATAAATCGTATCGTTGTACTGAGTAGGGATAAAATTTTGATGTGTATGTTTGAATGTGGACTGGTGGTTGAATGCATGCTATGACTGTCTGGTTATGTATATGTACAAATATAAGGATGTGGGCATGTCGGAATCTCGTAGACTTTACTTAGATAAATTGTGGCTGGAATGGATAAATTGTTGCGTAAACCAAATGAAGGACATGCAACTATGGTAGTGTTGCTATGAATGGAAGGGATATCATGGTTGCGCCGTTATAGACTAAGGTAAATGTTATGGTTATTTATGTTGATGACTGATGTATGGATATGTTGATGACTGAGGTATGGATATGTTTTGATTGTATCGGGGTGAAATTAGGATGATATGGTGGTTGAGGTTAAATTGGAAGTTTATGTGATAAGAAAATTTGACTGTATTGAGCATGACTGTTAAGATGTTTAGAAGGGATTGAGAGGATAAATTATTAGTTTCCTAGTGGATAGTTACCCTGCGGGTGTCCTTCGGGATCATCCTGATATGTGCATCCTTCGGGAGCACTAGACTGATATGTGCATCCTTCGGGAGCACTAGACTGATATGTGCATCCTTCGGGAGCACTAGACTGATATGTGCATCCTTCGGGAGCACTAGACTGTGACTGTACAGGGTACACTATAGGATGCTAATAATTTATTTTTCCCCTAACGGGACAAGTAGCGGGTCCCTTACTGAGTATATTAATACTCACCCTTTTTATGTTTAACTTTTCAGGCAAAGGTAACACGAGGGGTAGACCGACGAGGGACAAGAAGGACTCGTGAATGGCCATAGAAGATTGTCCTTTAAACTGCTTCCGCTGACGATTTTTTTTATAAACGTTTTGTTGAACTGAATTTACAAATAGTTAAAGTTTTGTAAACAGTACTTTAGAATTTCATATTTTGAAATAGGGCCCGATTAAATGTTTTCTTCGAATTCATATGGTTTCAATTAAAGTTACTATGTCTTTCGTCAACAAACGGTTTTGTGTCAAATTGACGACTTAGACGGTCAGTCCGAAAAGTCTGGGTCGTCACAATTTGTCTCATTAAAATGACGATCCACAAGGTGTGCAGTAAACACATCACCCGTTAGGGGTCCAATATATTTAATAATTGATGGGAAATCAAATCCAACATATAGTCCTAGCCTCCTTTGAGGACCCATCTTAATACGTTGTGGTAAAGCAATTGGAACATATACTGCACATCCAAAAATTCTTAAATGAGAAATATATTTGGCTCATGGTCATATGCTAATTGTAATGGTGAGTACTTGTGATAAGTTGTTGGCCTAATACGCATAAGTTGACGCAGCATGCAAAAGAGCATGTCCCCATACAAATGTAGGGAGTTTAGCTCTCATAATAAAGCAAGGGTCTAGCAATTAATTGCAAACATTTTATAAATGATTTTGTTAAACCATTTTGTTTATGAACATGAGCTACATGATGTCCAACACTTATCCCAATAGACATACAATAATTATCAAATGTTTGGGATGTAAATTCACCAGCATTGTCAAGTCAAATATATTCTTAATTGTATAATCAGGAAATTGTGCTCCTTATAACTTAATTATTTGACCAAGTAATTTTGCAAATGCAAGATTTCAACTTGATAATAAATAAATATGTGACTAGTTGCTAGATGCATCTATTAAGAGCATAAAATACTTAAATGGTCCACCTTATGGGTTAATTGATGCACAAATATCACCATGAATTCGTTTAAAAAATGTAAATGCTTCGATTTCCACTTTATTAGCTGGTGATGGTCTAATTATTAATTTTCTTTTAGAGCAAGCATCGCATGATAATTTTTCAGATTGAAGAATTATCTGGTTCTTCAATGGATGTCCGACCATGGGAATTTTCAATAATTCCTCTCATCATTATGGATCCTGGATGACCTAATTGATTGTATCAAATAGCAAATATGTTTGGATTAATGAACTTCGGATTCATTGTTGCATATGTTTCAATTACTCATATATGAGCAAGTAAAATATAATTCAGAAAATAAAGTAGGCAACTTTTCTAATATACGTTTTTCACTTGAGACGGTAGATATAATATAAATATATTATATTCCATGCTTTCTATCAATCTCAATATGATAACCATTGCAACATATATCTTTAAAACACAATAGATTTCTCTTTAATTGACTAGAAAATAATGCATTATCAATTGTAAATTTTGTTCCTCTACGCAAAATAATATTTGCTTTTTCAAACCCTTTAATTAGGCTTCAATCAGGTTTATAGAACCTGTATCGACTTTTGCTTCCAATATTGTCAGTTTGCAAAAATATTTTTTACTTGTCAACATTGTGTGCATAGTTGCACTATCTGCCAGATATATAACTTCATTGCTCATTTTTAAGTTATCCAACATAAGAAAATTATCCATGTTTCTTTATTAAACAAAATAATTACAATTAGAAAAAAAAAACTTAGAATATATATAGAAATGAGAGATAAAAGAACAGTAATTATTAATTTATAAATAAAGCACTTGCTATTTTATCAAATATGATAGTCTCTTCATAATATTCAAAACTTTACAGCATCCAAATTTGTCATACTGGATGAACCAAAATATATTATCAGTTTGATATGCAAAATATGCTTCCACATTTTTCTCTTTTTCTTGTGGAGCTTTTATTTTATGATAATCATTTCATGTGATTCTTTTGAGATTTGTTACCAATCACAAAAAATAATTACTTCCTATTTTACTGTGGTTATAGCAATTGTCAAATTCACAACATTCACTTCAAGAAATGAGATTGTTCCAGTTGGTCGAGATTGATTATTTTCATCCACCACTACTAAAATTTAAAACATTCACTTAAGGGAAATGTGGTTTCTTTAGTCGACTGAATGTTTATGATTTTTTCAATCAATAACTCGTTATCTCATTCAACCACGAGAAGAAATTAAGATAAGTACATAATATTCTTCAAAATATTTCTCTTGACATTGCTACTACAGGAGCATTTCAAAATATAAAATAATTGATTTTTTATGATCTCATATTCTTAATGACATTTCATTGTATCAAACTTTCATGATTTACTAATACTATTAGAATCAAATAATAGGAATTTAATATATATCAAACGTGCAAAATAATATTTATTTTATTAATTATAACAAGTAGGAAAAAACTGACATACAGTTAGGACAATCGGAGGAGACGACCTACCTTTGGCGGAGGAGATGACCAGAGCTCGTGCTGATAACGTGTTGTGAAAACGAGGCACAACCGAAATATATATGAAAATTGAAAAAATAGAATATTAAAATAATACAATAATAAAATATAATGTATAATATAAACAAATAAGGAAATTAAGAAAATTATAAATTAAGAAAAAATTATTTCTTCTCCATTATTCTTTGTGAGACCAGTTTTTAATTCGAGTATAGGAAGTAAAATTTTGGCTAAAGTACTATAGAAATTGGTGTTTGAATATATCCGCAGAAAGGATTAAGCGATAAAATCTTTTATTGTTAGAATAAATTTTGCGATTAAGAAGTTAATTTGCGACGAAGTTTTGAGAAAAGAAGGGTTTGCGATAGAATCTATAAGTTTAAACGCTCTCAGAAGAAAGTTCGCGTAAGTTTTTGATTAAAACGATTAGGCATTTGGGTAGTCTTCACAATAAGAACCAAGAGTTTTGCGATGAAGAAGTCTACGAGGAAGCCTTGAAGTTTAAATTCACGATAAGTGCTCTAAGCAAATAAAAATTGGTTAGTTCACGAGAAAGGTTTCTGGTAAAAATATAACTACGCAAGCAATTGTAACGCCCTAAAGAAAAGAAAAAAAAAGTAATAATAAAAATAATAAGATTTTATTATTTCTATTATTATTATTATTATTATTATTATTATTATTATTAATAAAACAAAAAAAAAAAAGGGAAAACCCCCTCTATCCTTCCCCGCGTGCAACCCCCCCCCCCCCACATCTTTTTCTTCTTCTTCTTCTTCTTCCGTCCGCCCAGCCCTAGCCTCCGCCGGCCTCCCTCCTCTTCCTTTCCGTTCAACCTCACCGCCACCCAGCCCAAGCCGCACCGCCGCCCAGCCCAAGTCGCACAGCCCAGCCGGCGTAGGACACGTCGCACTGCCTCCCCGCTCACACCGTCGGCGTCGCGTGCGTCAATCAACAGCCGACGAGCCGGCCTTTGTTCGCCAAGCCTCGCTGCATCGTCCGCCCGAATCTCCGCGACGCCAGTCGAAATCAGCCGAAAACCCCCCCTCCTCAGATCTGTCCCTTGCGCCTCTGCCCGCCGCCGCCTGGTACAGTCCGCAAAGCCGTCGGCGTACACATCTCGCGAAGACGGACGCGGATCCGAGCAGATCTGCCTCCATTCTACAAGAGGCCAGCCGCCGCATCTCCATCCGTGAAGCCCAGCTCCGTCGTTGAAACCCCGCCGCGCGGTTCTCCATTTTCCAGCCGCGGATTGGAAGCCGACCCATGCCCACATCGATTTCACCTATTTGAAGACGCTTCTGCCTTACTGTGAAGTATTGGGTTGGTGTGTGGTAAGAATAAATTTTGGATTTTGTTGTTTTCATGGATAATGATGAACACTACTATTGGGTTTAATCAATTGTAGGAATGTTTGATTATTGAAGGTACCGATTGAAGTCGACGAGCGAAATCCATTGAAATTCTTTATAGTTGGAGTGGGTTCGTTCCTCCACTAACTGGGTAAGTGCTAAATTCACATGGGTGATTTAGATGCTTGGAGCTACTTGGAAAATATGTTGATTTCTGTTTGTTAGTCTAGGTTGTAATTGTGGAAATTGCTCGATTGAAGAACTTGCATAAAAGCGAGGTAAGGGACTTTCTACTGGACTCAATAACAAGAATTAAGATGTATTGACTATATGGATTGAAATGTTATGTCTGGACTAAGTAGTGATGACGGTTATACTGTGTGTTTGGGTGTGGACTGAAAGTTTAATGTATATTGTGCTTGACTGAATGAAATTTATATATGTATGTGTGGATTGACGTGGACTTGTTGTCTAGCGTATGTTGTGACTGCTGGGCTATTTATGTTGCTGACTGATGTAGTGATATGTTTTGACTGTCCTTGGGTGAAATTAGGATAATATGGTTGTTTGAGGTTAAAGGGGGAGCTTATGTGATAAGAAAATTTGACTGTATTGAGGATGATTTTAAAGAGGTTTATAATGGACTGAGGGGATAAATTATTAGTTTCCTAGTGGATAGTTACCCTGCGGGTGTCCTTCGGGATCATCCCCATTATGTGCATCCTTCGGGAGCAATAGACTGATATGTGCATCCTTCGGGAGCACTAGACTGATATGTGCATCCTTCGGGAGCACTAGACTGATATGTGCATCCTTCGGGAGTACTAGACTGATATGTGCATCCTACGGGATCACAAGACTGTGATTGTGCAGGGTACACCATAGGATGCTAATAATTTATTTTCTCCTAACGGGACCAGTTGTGGGTCTCTTACTGATTATATTAATACTCACCCTTTTTATGTTTAACTTTTCAGGCAAAGGTAACACGAGGGGCAGACCGACGAGGGACAAGGACTCGTGAATTGCCATAAGGGACTGTCTTTAAACTGCTTCCGCTGACGATTTGAAAATATTTTGATTTAACTAAGTCTACAAATAATTAAATTTTTTGTAAACAGCATTTGAAATTTTGTATTTTTGAAATAGGGCCCGATTAAAATTTTCCTTCGTTTTCTTACGGTTTCAACTGAATATTGCTATGTCTTTTGTCAACAAACGGTTTTGTGTCAAATTGACGACTTAGACGGTCAGTCCGAAAAGTTTGGGTCGTCACAGAAGTGTTGTGGTTAAAGTTATTTGCAGTATGGGGTTAGGCTAGAAGTAAGGTTTGGCTAAGAAAATATCAAATTTGATTTGACAGAGGTTAACGTGTAAGATTAAGAAAATGTCTCTTCCTCTCCATGAGAAGAGAAGAAAGAGGAGAATTTTTATTAAAGTGTGGTGAGTGGTTTTCTTCTTAAAATCTTTACTATTTTAAAAGATGATTTCAAATGAGAAAGTGTTTCAAAAAGAGATTTCTATGAAAAGTTTATATGTGTTCTAGCACTATAAAAATCATGTTAAAACTTGATTTAATGATTACGATTTCCATGGTATGAAATGGTTTTCAAATCATTCGTTGATTCCTTGAGATGATGCTAACTTTTATGTGCACATAAAGAGTTAAGGTCACCATGGGGTGTACGGACCACATGGTGATAAAAAGTTGGCTTATGAGTTTAAAGGAGCGTATAAAGCTTAGCGGTCTAAGCAACAAGGACAAATCTGTATGTTCTTGGATGTTGTTGATACAGTAGTCAAAATGCGAGGTAATGAGACCAAGCGTAGAGAACGATTCGGGATCCTTGGCGAAAAGAATGAATGTTAACTAATGTGTGTTTATGTGAAATTGTTATGTTATGAATATGTTTGTTTAGTATAAAGAAAGATTTATGCGAGATGAAATTATTTGATGTTATTTATGCGAAATGATGTTTATGAAAATGTATACCGAAAAAGATTTCATAAAACCTGAAACCTCACTAAGGGTGTGTTTGGTTGAGATTTTGAAGTGTTTAATTTCGTCAAAAAATTATTTTGAAGAAAATTGAAAAAAATTGTAGTGTTTGACAAATTAGAATAATGCATTTTTTAGAAATTCATTTTAGAGGAATCATTAAAATCCAAATTTTTAGAAAATGAAGTTTAGGTGATTGGCTAGAAAATTGGCAATTTTTTTCTAGGAGAATTTTAAAAAATAGTAGATTTTGCAAAATATTTACAACCTATAGCAAATTCTATCACCGATATGTGATAAAAGACTATCAGTGATAGAATCTAAAATTTTGTTATAGCTTGAAAATATTTTAATTTATTTTGCTATTTTTAAAAATACCCCTTTTTCTATCCTTTATGAAAATTACAAAACTATCTTCCATACTACCTCTTCAATCTTATTAATATTATGTTGTTGAAAGAAGAAATAAAGTATTTTTAAAAAAATATCTCACCTTTTTTTCTCTTTTATTTTGAATAATTACTGAACAATACAATAAATCAAGTGTTTATTTCTGGTGGCATTATTAATTTTCTTTTTCTCTTATTTATTTATTTTTTCAAAATAAAAGAAAAAGAAATAAATATCTTGATTATGAATTTAAATATCAATATACTTCTACTTCTAAAATAAAACTATCTAAAAAAATTAATAGGAAAAATATAATGTTTTTAGTTCTATCTTTACTAATTTCGAAATTTTAGAACAATGTTCCAAAATATCGAGTCATTAATTTCAAAGCATATTTCTTTTTAAAAAATTAAAATATATGTATTTTTATGAAATTAGGTCATAGTATTTAGTAGTTCTTTATGGTAATTTAAGTTAAGTATAAACATTTTTGGTATATGACAAACTAAACATTTTGTATATGACAAACTTTCATAGCTAAATCTAAATTTTCTTTTATCAACAATTTTTTTTTTTGCATTTTGTCATACATGCTAATTGAAAATTTACGATATATCCCCAAAATCGAGAAAATACTCAATATCATCAATATAGTGATATATTTTTTTGTGAATATTATCCATACAAAATTGGCAGATGTGAATTTATCGAGAAATATCGTAGAATTTTCAATGATATATCGAAAAATATTGATTTTTTTATTTTTAAATACTACATTTTCCACCTAAATTTCTGATTAAAATTGTTGATCAATTTTTTTAAAAAGATCAAAATATTTCAACGGAGTTGGTCAAGCTTTGGACAATAGAGAGATGGTCAATAATATAAAGAACTTGGCTCCTTCGATCTGTTTGAAAATCATTTCTTGTTTTTTATGTTATTTTTTCTAACATTTTTATTTATTTTTTAGTTTAAATATAATTTAGTTGTGTAAAAATAAAAAAATATATATAGAATTCCTTAAAATATTTAAAAAATTAATTATAAAACATTAACATTATAAAATATATAAAAAAAAAAAAACTCGTTGTAAAATTAATAACTATAATACAATCATATGTTGTTAAAGTTTGATTTGAAATATTATTATTTCTCATTCAAATCATTTCTCTTCTATGATGTTGACTCAAATTCAACTCAATTATATTATATTATGTAAATGTCATAGCCGTTGTAAAATATTAGAGATAACCTAAATGATTATCTTAGTAAATTATATAATGCAAAATTTTAACTAATTTCAATGATATATACCAAAAGTAATAAATTAAAATTTAAAATAACATATAAACATGCCTATCGTAACATTTGAAATTTGAAATTAAATTTACATATAATTATGAAAATTTAAGAGAAGAAAAAAATTAAAAAAAATATTAAACATATATATTGAAGGTTAATAAAGAAAGAAAAAAAAACAAATTAAAAAATACTAAACATATAAATATGACAATCTAATAAAGAAAGAGAAAATAAATTAAGAAATATCAAACATATAAATATGAAAAATTAATAAAGGAAGAAAAAATAAAATAAGTAAAGAAATATTAAAAAAATAATAAGAAAATAATCGAAGTCGGGAATTCCTTTACACCAAAAGTAAATATAAATTTATCTCCTCGCAAATGAGCCAACTAAAGATTTAAATAAAATAATGGAAACATAATTATATAAAATGGAAACGAAACTAGAAGAAACTATTTTCGATTGTTTCTCTATTTTTACCCAAACTTTAAAAATATTTCTTAATTTTTTGGAACGAGAAACGAAAATGGTTATCAAACACATTTGTTTTTAAAAAAAATGAGAAACAGAAACATGAAACAATAAACAAAAATGTTATCAAACGAGCTCTTCATTGGAGAATCTCAATTCACGCATGCCACACAATACTCTGATCACATTGGCATAGAGCTATTGGACGAGAAATTGGAGCAATAGGAAAACATCTCATTCATAGAAGATCTAGAGATGATGACACCCAAATTGATGTAGACTCACTAGTTTTAAGCATATAAGAAAAAGACGAGTTTAGAGAGTCGTTATGGATATGGACAATATGTCTATAAGAATAATAATTATGGCTATTCTCATAGTAGCTATAGTCATTCAAGTGATTGTGATTCCTATGTTTATATTGATGGGTGTAAGATATCAGTTTACATAAGGAGACCACAACTTCCTCATGAAAGTGATGGAGACTCAGACTCAGAGTCTCTCTATTATGTTCATTAATTCTTTTGAACATCCTCATTTGGGTGGAATATGGTTTGTTCCCACGTATCCTCAAGTTGGTGTTGAGACTGATGGATGACATACTTCCAACTGGGCTAGAAACTTTGAGTATAATATATGACTTGAAAATTGTTGTATTTTATGTCATAAAACTCATAATTTGTTAATGTTAAACTTTTCGCTATTATTCAGTACAGTCGTTATTGATGTATTGTTCAATAAATTGTTGTGGAATAAGAGATTTGCACATTGTAAACTTATAATCGAATAAACAAAATTCCTTGACTATAGTGTGAGTACCTGAGCTTTATGTAGTGATATAAATGTACATCAAGTTTGATTATTAGATAGTTTAAATGGTCTATACGTATATGGAAATAAGATTGGACGTCTTATTCTAAGAACACTATGGATAATTGTCCGCTTTCAATTTAGTACAAGGGATAAAATAGAGTATCGATAGATGCATGTATGAATCAAATATTTGGTATTTTATGTTTTTGTAATGAAAAAAGAATAATTAGACTCTTGAAAAGGTGAAAAAAGCTACTTTAAGAAAGAAAATTTATTTTAAATGATAAAATTTTTGAAAATATTTTCAAATATAATAAAATATCATAATCTATCTTTGATAAAACACAGTAGACTAAGATATACTAATATATGTGTCTATCATGATACATATACATATAGATGTAGATATAGTAGTCTATCTTGATCTATCATTGTTAATTGTAGATAGACTGCAATATTTTTTTATTTTTGTAAATATTTTGGTTCATTTTCAAATATTGCAAATGAACTAAAATATTTATAAATAATTACCATCCATTTTTCATTATATATATATTATTTTTGTTTTCTATTTAGAGTTCGTTCAATTTTAGTTTTTGTACTTTCACTGGTTCAATCAATCAATTTCAAATTTAATCTCTCAAAATTAATTAATTAATAATAATATTTTTTATTAAAGAAAATGCCATATGTAAATATGTTTTCAAAATTTGTGATAACAGTGTGAGTTTTTTTTTCATATATAGTAGAATGTTAAACAAATTTACAAATAACGCAAAATGAAAAAAAAAATCTATTTAGGTCATTTTTCCATTGGGCTATATTTGAGGTTTTATTATTTAAAATAATTTCTCTCTTTATTAAAATTTATTCAAATTACATTAACTAAAATTAGATAATTAAAATTAAATATTCTAAAATGTTGAGATCCTATCCTCAAATCATTAAAAATATTAAGTTACAGATCTCATTGCTAATATAGTACATTGTTTATGGTTTAAGATGGAACTCTACGAGGATCTAATATGGTACAAGGGACCAAAAAATCTATACAATATTAATTTAAAAAAAAAAAGATTCGATTGAAATTGATGAACTCGAGAAGACACCCTCTTTATTTGAAGACCCTATGTTAAAAAAGAAAAAAAAGATAGAGTGACTTGATAATATAATATTATAAGATACATAGAAAAAGCTGTCAAGTTCTTTACCATTTACATTCCAATTAAAGTGCTCTCCCATATATCCTTTATTGACAATTAAGGTTAGCTTTTAGACAGATGCATCGAATATATATATCTTTCAGTGAAATTATATGAATATATATTATACCGTATCAATATGGATTAATGACTAAAATATTACTATTTCTAAAAGTATTTACTAAAATAGAGTTGTTTGAAAACTATTTATCAAAATGTAGTAATTTTTCTCTCTCTTTGGAGGCGAGTCTTCGAGACTCATCTAATTCCTTCTTTTTCTCAACCTCTTCTTTTTCTCCTCTTCTTGGGTGAGTCTTATGTTTTTTTTTTTTTCTTTTTAATTTTTTTTTTGTTTTTATAAATTTTATTCTTTTTTTTTTCAATTATTCATATACATTTTTATCTCATTGCTTTTTCTTCTTTTTTTTTTCATATAAATTTTGTCTTCTTTCTTAAATTTTTCATATAATTTTTAAGTTAATTTTTTCTTAAAAATTAAATTCTACTAATTAAAAAAAAATCTAATTTTAGGAATATTTGAATAGTTGGCAAAATAAATTAACAAACACAAAATAATGTTAATATTTCTTTTAAATTTTCATTAAAATCTATTGGGATGCTCTAAACAAAATTAAAATTTTCTTTTAAAAAATATTAAATTTCAAGAGTGTATTTTTGTATAAATTAAAAAAAACATAATAATAAATATTTTTTCTTAAAATTTTAAATTTCAAGAGTAGAGTATTGGTATAACTTAACAAAATAAATGTTAATAATTCTTATAGAATTTTGTGAAAATCTTTTGGTGTTCTAACAGAAGTAGATTTTAAACTTGAATATATGGAAAATTCCCACTTCTTCTATGAAAATCTCTAGGCTATATCTTCGCACTATAGGTATATTATTTATATTTGTTAAAATTCATTTTTTCTAAATTATTTACATATATTTTGACTAAATTTTTATTTTATATTTGTAGATTTTGTGGCCATTCCAAAAAAAGGACGAACAAGTCTATTTTCTTGTTTTTTGTCCTATATATATAACAAACACTATTATATTCTTATGTTATTTACTTTTTGTGTAGTTTCGTTTTTTGGATTGACAACCAAAAAAACAAATTGAAAGACAATAGTAGAACCGCTCTTCAATTTGTAAGTTTTTTTTATCAACTGAATCAATTGTATTAGTATTTTATTCTAAAAATTATGTTTTCGTTGTTTAAAATGTTTGATGATTATATGTATGATATGTGTACTCTTCTTCGCATTACCTATCCAGTCTCCAACTCTTTTTCGTTTAAAAATGAACAAAATATGATTCTTAATGCATTTGAAAATTTGACACTGTGGAACTTAAAAGATAATAAAATTGGATGCATAGTTTTTTAATCTTGCAAATGGTCAAAATTAGAAATTATAAGTTTGTCTTTCTAACTACCGCTATCGCTAGAGATTATCTATTATATTTCACTAATGTCCCTGTAATTATAGTTTTCAACTTACAAAAAAAGAATAATAGAACTAACTAAACAAATAAAATCATTTACAATAATTTTTCTCTTGATTTCTTTTACTTTGGAATATTGGATCTTACTTAGTGTTAGTATATGTACTTTTTAAATATTAAATTTTAATCTCTATACAACCAATAAACTAAGTATAGTCATATTTTGTTTTTAATTTTAGGCCGATGATTTTAATTTTTGTGAAATGCTATATATATATAAAAGTTATTATATATGTTATTGATTCACACATTCTTCTTGTTTTAGAAATATAAATGGGAGGTTGAATCTCCAAAAAAATTTTAAAATAAATTTAATTTACATTTATGCTTTATTAATTTCAATATTGTAATTTTATTTTATTTATTAAATTGATCAAATAAATTTTAAAAAAAAAACAATCACATTCTTTCCTCTTAAAAAAATAAAAGAAAAAGGAACAACAGTAAATACAAATTCTTAGTAGAAAGAATAAACCTTAAGAACAAATTAACAATATTCCAACGAAACCATGAGTCCAGTCAAATTCAACAAATAAATAAACAATAACATACACTTTTAACGAAAAAATCTACTACACTTGATTATTTCCGATCGAATAAACGTACTTACTTATAATTTTATACTTCTATATAACTTATATCGTTAAGTTAAATATTTAGAATTTATTTATTTTGAACTCACTCGTACTTGTGACACTTTTTCTATTGTATTTGTTTATTTATTTTTATAGAAAATCTTACTTTTGTTTAGAATATACCAAAAGATTTTAACAAAATTCTATAAGAATTATTAACATTATTATTCATGTGTGTTTGTTTTTAATTATACAAAAAATTCACTCTTGAAATTTGATATTTTTTAAAAGGTAATTTTAATTTTGTTCAGAGCATTCCAACAGATTTTAATGAAAATTTAAAAGAAGTATTAACATTATCCTGTGTTTGTTAATTTATTTTGCCAACTATTCAAATATTCCTAACATTCGATTTATTTTTTTAAAATGAGTAGAATTTAATTATTTTTTTAAAATTATCTTAAAAATTATATGAAAAAATTTAAGAAAGAATACAAAATTTATATGAAAAAATAAGAAGAAAAAGCAATAGGGATAAAAATGTATACAAATAATTGAAAAAAAAAAGGACAATAAAATTTATATGAAAAACAAAAAAAAACATTGGGCGAGTCTTCCCAAGAAGAGGAGAAAAAGAAGAGGTTGAGAAAAAGGAGGAATTGGGCGAGTCTGTCCAAGGAGTAAGAAAAAAATTACTAAATTTTGATAAATAGTTTACAAACTGCTGTATTTTAGTAAATAATTTTAGGAATAACAATATTTTAGTCATTAATCCTATCTAAATCTATCCCATGAACAATTTTAAAATACTGCCATTGGACATCTCTAGAGAAAATTCCGAGCATTTACTTTAATATATAGTTGACATGTTTGGAATCATGGCACATATCTAATTGTATATATATTATTCTCAAGTAGATGGCTTTATGACATGTTAAGGTTTGTTTTAATATGAAAGGATAATGTCTGTTCATTTTTATATGTATTATCAAAATTTTAACACGAAGATCTAATATTTTTTTAAAAATAAAATTGTGAAATATCTCATGTTAATGAATCTAAAATGTCATTATCCCAAATACAAATAAATTCATGATTTATTTAATACATATTTGAGGACTTGTATCGTTTTTGGATGTGTATTTTGAAAAAACAATAACCAACAGAAAAGAGAGAAGAAGAATAAAATTAAAATTCCCATGTGAGCAACAAATCTTGTACTCATCATAGGGTTAATATATAAGATTGATCACCTAGCTAGCATACCCAAGTATTCAACTTCTCTATTAAATAGTGACTTGATTTGGGCCATGTTTAGTGTGTAACCACATGCATCACTCCAAATGTATAATTTAATTTCTTTTAGAGAATCCCTTGTGTAATAGATTTTGTTTCGTACTCAAATATTGTTTAAGATTTTTTTTTTAAAATGAGCCTCACAAAATTTAAAAGATATGCACGTTATTTTCTCGAGGGTTAATTCTCTTTTTTTTTTCTCAAGATTATAAATTGAGAAGATGAAAAATTATCTCACAATATTTATAAAATAGATTAGTTTTGTATACTCATCTCATTATCAATTAATTGATCGAAAAAAAAAACTTGTTGGAAAAAAAAAACTTCCACTCTACTATTACAACAAAGTAAGTGGAGAATAATAAATAAATCAAAAGAAAATAATAAGATGGATGAAAATTTTAAAATCAACTTCCAATCTTGAAAAAACCCACGACCTACTAAAATGAATCTACAGTATAAAAAATTGCTACAATCACACAAGATAATATTCTTTCAAACTTAATCACACAAGATAGTAAACGTGTAAGCTTCACACCCAACTAGAAGGACAATTCAAGCTTAATGTATTTATATTTTCAAAAGGTGGCTCCATTTATAATGTTTGGAGTTGTCATTTTCTTTTTTAATTTTTCGAATGTTTGAACAAATGCATTTTTAATATTTTGTCAAAATCTATCGTGATTAGTACATACATATAAATATATATATACATGCATACAATAGGTACATAATTAAACAATATATATATATATAGCTATGGTCGTGTTGTCACCGTTTTTACTTTGAATGTGATTAATTTTTTAAAAGACAAAACAGAGTTAACTTTACCATGCGATAGACATAATTAAAACAATGTTAACAACCATTGTACTTTGTATCAGGTTAATGAGAGCTGTAATAACTTTAGTTAGGAAATGGTTACATTTCTCATTGTTCTCCGAATAAAGGAAAACATATTAATAATTATTCTTCACAATTTACTGAGCTGAAGAATGCAGTTAACAAAACCAATGCTTTGAGGAGACGTTTGGGGTTGTCTCTTTCTTATTTCTTATTTCTTTTTCTAGTTTAAGGAAAATTTAAGGACCAATTTGATTGGATGCCCAAAAGTAGGTGCTGTATGAATTACCTATTTTCTTTGGCCCTCTAATATTTAGACTCATTTCATAATTATTTAGATTTTAATTCTAAAAATTTGTACTTGTTACATCTCAACATTTAAAATTGTTTTCAATTATTTTGTATTGTAAATAGGTGGCTTTTTAGTCAAATTCAAGAAAATTGATTTATTTTCTAAACAAAAATTTAAAAAATATAGATTAGATAACCAACAAACTTTAGATATAACTAGCCTTTATGGGCTTAATTTTCAAAGAGCAAAAATAAGAAATAAATAGTTACCAATAATTACTTAGATTATTCGACAACCATTTCAATTTATTTAGTTCTTAATCATTTACTCTGCTTTCTCCTCAATTTTTACGATAGTTTGTATTTTTATAAGTATAAGGGTCGAATTTTCAGTCAAATTTAAAAAATAAAACATAAATGTTTAAGGATACTTATACTTGGTGGCAATTTAGGAATTATAATTAATTAAATATATAACAACATTTTAAAAAAAATACAAATATAGCAAAATCTAACACTGATAAACTTTTATTCCTGATAGACTCTTATGATCTATCAGTGATTAGACCAATATTTGCACCATGATTTATCACTTTGACAGATTTTGTTATATTTGATTTTTTTAAAATGTCTGCTATATACTTGATTATTTTAAATTTAATTGTTATATTTGCAACTATCCCAATTTTTAAAACTACTTTTTTAGTTTTCAAAATTTAGTTTAATTTTTTAAAACTATTGATAAAAATAGATAGACATAGAAAAAATTTGGTGGTGAATTGGAAGTGGTGTTTATAGACTTAATTTTATAAAATAAAATAGTTACCAAACAATACTTAAATTTTTATTTTAGTTTTTGAAAATTAAGTTTGTAGACACTATTTCTACGAATCATTTTTTTCATCACACATTCAACCAACACTTAGAAATCAATCCACAATTTTAAAAATAATTAGTATTTGTTTTTAGGATTTTGACAGAGAATTAGAGCAATTTATCTTTTTAAAATTTTTTTAAAGCAATAATATGAAACTTGGGAAAATCATAAATTTAAAGAATAGAAAACTTAAAAACAAAATTGTTAACAAAATTGAAAGCCTTAATTAGTCTTTTTGCGTTTTGAAGTTTTAAAATTAATCTACAATAAACGTTAATTCTAATATTTAATTTGGTTTTTATTTTGTTACCTAAAATTTTAAGATCCCTTTCAAAATCTAAAGCCAAGCTTTTGAAAACTACAACTAAATTGTTTATTTTTTATAACTTCGCCTAAGAATTCAAATACTATTTAGTAAATATATGAGAACCATGGAGAAATTATTATAGAACAAACACAATTTTTAAAAATTACAAAAAATTAAAAAAATAAAATTAATAATCTAATAGATTCATAATTTTTCCAAACCTTGATTAATATTCGTATTCAATTAACTAAATGATCTACCCCATATATAATAATAAATATTATTTTTCTTAAAAAAATACATAGATCAATAAATACATGACACAATATATTAATTACATCGTCTACGTAACTTCCAATTAATATATTCATGTAGGCCACGTTAATTAAAAGGATTCCAAAACCAAGAGATAATTAATTCATATAAAATAAAACGTAACATATGAAACATATGAGACCAAAACTTGCACAAGAAAAGAAAGTATATATTATTATAAAATTAAACAAACCGACAAAGAAAAAGAAATGATTTGATTAAGCATCCCCTTAATTAAACTAATCTCTACAATTAGGTCTTCCAAATAATTAATAACCATCAAATAAAATGAATTGAAAAGCAAAAAGTTAATAGTGATTAAATTAATTACATATATAATAAGAAGAAATTGGGTGGGGTTTAAGAAACTTTTATTCTTTTTTCTTCATTTGTGATTAGATATATATACTTCAGTGTCTTTGTATATGAAGAAATTAAGGGAGGTTTTGAAGAAAGAGGGAAAGGCTTATTTAGGAGTTATTGTTGTAAGAATTTTTGCTTCTGGTTTGATTGTGATAGCAAAGATTGCATTGAACCATGGAATGAGTCCACAAGTTTATTCACTCTATCGTTATTTTGTTGCTTCCATTATTGTTGCTCCATTTTGCTTCCTCTCTCATAGGTACTTTTTAACTCTCTTTCTCTCCTCGTTTTTCTTCGTTAACCATACTATTTTAGTCCTACCTGCGTTTTGAATTTTCTTCAATTTTAGTTTTTATATTTTTAATATGTTTTCATATATTTACTCCACAGTGCTAATTTGTTGTTTTATTTTTAAAAAACTTTTTGATGTCTTTATTAGTGTTGTCGTTGAAATATCTTTTGAATGTGTGATCTAAAATGCTTGGAACAATTAGGTTTAGGGTTTTCCTTGAATTTCTTTTTTACATATTTATGTTATTTATAATTTTAGTCTGTACGCACATTATAAAGCTCTATAACTCACGTATGTTGTTGATGAATCTCTATTTTGAAGGGTTTCTACTCTTTTTATAAACGTAATTAATACACTATTAGTGACTATGTGTTCAATTTCTATCGTTTTACATTTTTTTTCTGTCATTCCATAACATTTATCATAAATTTGGAAATATATTATATTCACATATTGTTATTATTATTATTATTTAATTTCAATATTATTATTTAATTTCAATATAAAATTAATTTTGATGGGTAAAATTTAAGATTTATTAAAAGTACGAAAGCTAAAATTGGACAAATGAAAGTATAAAATCCAATTGAATAAACTTCCAAGTATAAGAAAACAAAAATATAATATTGTAATCTTATTTTCTTTCTGTACTCTTTTTGAAAAGACTTAACAATTTTATGAAAAACACTAACTATTATAATTGACAGGAAAAGACCAAGACCACTAATGACTTGGTACACCTTTGCAAAGATTCTATTGCTCGGCTCTATAGAGTAAGTTTTTTTTAGTTTCGTGATATTAGTTTGTACCTATTAATTAGAGTTTGCATTTCCTTAAGTCAATAAGATCATATTTATTTTACTTTATATGGTTAAAGAATGTGTCTACTTGGTATATATAAGTTTAAAGTCCATGTCCAAAGGCCTTCTAACTATATAATTTAAATGGTATTTTTCTCACTGAGAATCGTCATTCTTAAAACCTTTGGAAAGCTGTTCCAAAAGATCATGGTGGGTGTTACATTCTCTTATGATATGCTTAATTACAGTATTTTTTTTTATCCCATAAATTAGAGGTTAAGTGATTCAAATCACTAGCTACCTCTAAAATGAAGTTTATATTAATTACTACTTAATTGAGCTCATTTTGATATGATTTGACTTTTATGTAATCAAGTTAGTCGTAGAGTTTTGGTTTTGTCTTCTATTTTTAGGAAAGTTTGCAAAAATTGAAAAAAAAATTATGATAATAGAACTAGTGTTGCTTACATTTTTAAAATTGCAAAAATAGCAAATTTAAAACTAGATTATTCTCATATTACCAATATGATTACTGTCTGATTACCATTATATTTGCCAAATTTGCAATATGAAAAGAAAAAAAAGTGTTATGAGCTATTCTTTTCTAAATATTTTTTTGTCATTTAATGAAAAATTTCTGATTTTTATTTATTTAAAAATAAAGAGGAAAAAAAAAAGATGAAAATTAGAATCAAAGCAAACGATTGAGAATTGATATTTGCAAGTGTGGAAAATCAAAATGAATTATTACTGGGATCTAAGCTTTAATGGCATAAATGTGTTACACTAACATATGGTTTAAATAGCGATTAAACGAACAAATTGGGGTGTATGTCTAATGTTTCACACAAGGTATTTGTATGAGGTTGAATTTCCTAGTTGCCTTTCTCTCATTCTTCTTAGGGAGATTCCTACTCGTAGCTCTTCGACTACTATATATTATTTCTTTTTTCCTAATGAAGTACATTATATTATATTAATTTCACACATCCACACACATTTTTTTTTTCATTGAGATTAGGTTTTTAAATATGAACATTAAATAGATATATTCGAAGTCAAAGTTTAGAAAAAAAAAAAAAAAAAACCTTATGATGTAACCTTTATTTATTATTAATTAATTTGACAGAACATGTTTTTGTTTTTTTTCTAATTTTGAATTGTGAAGTTGTTTTTGTTGTGATGGGATGGGGGAACGCAGGTCTGTGGTTATCACCAACACATATTTCACTGGCTTGAAATATGTAACTCCAACTTTTTCCATCGCTATCTCCAATGCTGTTCCTGCCCTTTCCTTCTTCTTTGCTTGGGTTTTTAGGTTTGTATTAATCTCTCTCTCCACACTTTAAAAAATATCTAAATCCTATGTATAACTTAGTTCCAATAAACTCTAATTTTATTAGGGAGGTAGTAGATCTTATTCTTATATCTAGAAAAGGAAAAATTATATCAATATTGCAGTTTTTAAAACTAATTATCAAATTATAACAGTTTTCAAACTAATTACTAAAATATTGTTTTTATTTTATTTTTTTTTCTTTTTTATCAGGTGAGTCTTCAAGATTCGTCGTTTGTTTTGTTTTTTTCTCTTTCATAGGGTGAGTCGTCAAGATTTGCCCTTTATTTCCATTTTTTTCTTTTTTCATTTTCACGCAATAGTTTCAATATCTTTTTTAAATTAATTTTTATTTTATACAACAAATAAATTTTATTTTTGTTAAAAAAATTAAATTCTAATTTTTAATTTTCTCTCTCCAATGAAAAAAATTATTTGTTTTAAAATCAGTTTTATTGTTATTGAAATTTATTGAAAATGTATATTCATTATATTTTTAAATTGATGAAATTTTGTTCAACCTTTTCTTTAATTTTTAAATTTATGTTTACGTTAATTTTCTAATTTATGGATATTTATCGTTGTAATCCACTATTTTTGTATTAATTGAAGACCATAAATTTATAGTAGGTGCTTTTGATTGGAAAATAATTAAAAGATTAAACAAAGTGTCTAATACAATAATTTAACAATTTTCATTCAATGAAAAAAAAGATCAATGTGTACTGTTGATTAAAATTAGTTGTTACAATTTTTTTGTTACCAAAGTTAATTAAAGTATTATTATTATATTGATTATATTTCAATTATATTCACATAAACTATAATACTTATTATTATTGTTTAGTACTTAAAAGATAAAGATATGAGATAAAACAGTATAAAAAATATTTGTTTTTGAAAATATAAATAAGATAATAAAAATACAACCGACGTAAATTTTTAAAATTCAAACTAAATCTAAATAAGATTTATTATCTCATTTATAATTTAAAACTTAAAAACAGTTAAAATTTGAAATTTATCAAATATTTAAAAAATTAGCAAAATATTTTTAAAAATAAATTTATTTGAAAAATTATCAAAATATTTGAAAAATTAACAAGATATATGAATAACAAATTTTGTTTTACAGGAATATAAATAGTTTTTTATTTTTTTTAAAAAAAACTCTTGTAATTTATGGTTAATATATATTTCTAACTAAGTTATATTTTAAAAACAATCCATAAATCTGGTACATAATTAAATCTTAAATATACAAAATCTTGTAAAACTAGATAAATATAGACAAATATCGAACATAGTATTTAAATCTCTATGAGTTAACTATGATGTGACAAATAACAAGGAGAGTATACGTGCTAATATAGTACTTACGAACCAAACAAATTTAATGTATGTGAAAATCCGGTCAACATTTGTTTGTTTGTTTTTATTAAACAAATTTATCAATCATAGTTAATGCTAATAAATTAAACTCTAAGCATAATATAAATTTGTCTGTTTGTTTTTATTAAACAAATTTATCAATCATAGTTAATGCTAATAATATAAATTAAACTCTAAAGCATAATCTAAAATTATATAAATTACTAAAATTCAAATTCAAATAGATTAAACCACTAAAAAATATACGATCACATTAATCACAAAAATTACATATAATAAAATCACAAATGTTCGAATCTGTGTGAAAAAAAAAATAGAAATGAACATTAATTATTCGAGTTGTCAACCTAACAAACTTGAAAACATGACAACCAGTTTACAGCTCTAGTTAAAACAAACCGTTAAAAAATACAAAATATTTTTTAATTCAATAAGTAAGGAAAAAACTATAATATATTTAGAGAAGATATGTTAAATGATTTTTTATAAGTAAATGTTTTTCTGATGAAAAAACTATAAGTAAATGTTTTTTTTATTTAATTATTATTTTTGTTTGGTTGTATTCCAAAGAAGTAATTAAAAAAAAAAGCTTCTACTTTTTACTTTGTTGTAAATCTCAGTAACCTTCACAACACTCCAAGATGTTAGATAATATATTTAGAGAACATATGTTAAAGGAAAATTTTAAAAAATAGTAGATTTTACAAAATATTTACAACCTATAGCAAATTTTATCATTGATAGTCATTGATATACTATAGTGATAGAAGACTATCAGTGATAGAATCCAAAATTTTGCTATAGATTGTAAATATTTTAATTTATTTTGCTGTTTTAAAAAATGCCCCTATCTTAAATGATTCATCATCGTATCTATTTTTAGTCTTGAATTTTATGAACTATGATCGTGCTATTTTTCTAATAGTAAAATTTTAAAGGATTCAAATTTTAAAATGGTAGGATTCAATTTTTTAAAACAGCAAATAAATTTATAGTTAGTTAATAATATATTATTCAATTTAATAACTCTGCTGTTATAGTTATAATTTTAATAACTTTTAAAACATATGAAAATCATTTATTTATATTATTTGAAATGGTAACTTTTAATTGTATTTGTAACAATTTTTTTTTTATATAATTATGTCAAACATAAAATTTTGAAAAGTTTGAATAAAACTATATCGAATTTTGTTAGTTCATCATTTTCTTGATCTTGTTGTAGATGAAAATATTTGAAAAATTATTAAAATGTAATCATCATATTTCAAAGGGGCATTTTTAAAAATAGCAAAATAAATTAAAATATTTACAAGCTATAGCAAAATTTTGGATTTGATCACTGATAGTCTTCTATCACTATAGCATATCAATGACTATCAGTGATAGAATTTGCTATAGGTTGTAGATATTTTGTAAAATCTACTATTTTTAAAATTCCCCTATTTCAAAAGAAAAAAAAACTCATAATCATGGTTCTTTTTTCTAATTTTTCATTATTATTGACTGTATTTATTAATTTTTACTTCATTATCTATTTTTTCTTTTCTAATGGTTGAAGACTACTAAACAACATTGCGTAAAAATTAAAATATTAGCGAGATATAAGCATTATATAATTAATAAATTAACATAAAAATGAATTATAACAATATTAAAAGTGCATTGTAACCATCATCATCATAATTATCCATCAAAAGAAATTAATTATCGGTTTAAAAAATTTTAATTTTTGGAAATGAACTACCAATTTCTTAATAATAATTCAATATGTTAGAGAAAGATTTCTCATTTTAGCTTAAATTAGTTAATCTCAAGTGCCAATTTTGTCAAACCTTAGATATATAATTGAGATTTAAGTTCATACAAATGTTATTTGCAACAATGTTACTATAAAAATTAGACCAATTTAATATAAACATTAGAATATTACAAAAAGAAAAAAGCAAAAACAAACAAATAAACAAATAAAGAAACCTTAAAAGATTATATCAAATTTGTCTGAACTTTTGTTTTGCGTGTTTATGGTATTAGCACATGAAATTGTTTTTGTGTACAATTTACAAAAGATCTGAATTTTTTAAATTCAAACTAATCAGATAATAAAAATACAAAAGATCTAAATTTTTAAAACTTAAATTAAATCCAGACAAGATTTATTATCTCGTTTATAATTTAAAACTTAAAAAAATAAAGATAATATATTTAAAAATTATCTGTAAAATCATTTGAAAATTTGTCAAATATTTAAAAATTAGCAAAATAGAGAATGAAACTGCAAGAATCATTTGTAAAATTTATTTAGATAATTCTTAATTGATAAAACTATTTGAAAATTAATGTAATTGAAATAGAAATTGAGTGGAAGAATCGATAATTTTAATATAAGATTTGATAAAAATGTTAAGAAAGTTAAAAAAGAAATAAGATTTGGTATATAAATTTTGCAACAATTTTATTGAAAGAAAAAGGTTGAAAAGAAAATGGAGTGAGAAAAGAAAGTAATAGACTTGGCCTCTTTCTTTTTTCTTTTCTTTTTTAATTTAAATAGGGTCAGTAACTGGCCCTCTTTCTTTCTTCTTTTTTATTTTTTATATATATTTAAATAGGGCGAGTCTTATCTTTTTTTTTTTAATATTTAAATAGGACGAATCTAATCGACCTCTTTGTTTTTTTTGTTTTTAAATAAATGTCAAAATCAACAATATTTTGATAAAAAGTTTCAAAACAACAATATTTTGGAAATATGTTTTAAAAAATGCATTATTATGGTATTTTATTCTCTAGAAAATGGTGTTCACATCAATTATCGTTGAGTTAAAGTCACTTTGGTTTAGTTTTATCAAATTCGATCGGTTTGCATATTTTTTAAATAAAATGGTTGAATTTTTAGTCAAATTTCAAAAAATGAAACTACTTTTCAAAAACTATTTTTGAGGTCACATTTGTATTTTCATATATCTTTTAAAATTAAGCCAACAAATTTCACTATTTTTGAGGTCACATTTCATGTATGATTTCAAAACAAAGCTAAAATTTTGTTACGAACAAAATATAAACCATAAAACTTCCTAAGTTAAAAACATAAAATCCTTCGTAACTCCAAAAATATAAATATTCTCCTAAAACTTACCTAAACTATAAATAATCAAATAAAGAAAAGAATAATATATTTATTAGCTATCATCAAACGATTCGCACACTCAACATATAATCTTCTAAAAACGTACAAGTCCTAAGGTTTGCAATTTTCCCTGTGTTTTTAACTTGTTTTTCTTTTTGTTATGATCTATATACTTAATTGAAGTAGACAACTTCTTAAAAAAAAAAAGAGATAAACAAAAAGTTAAAATATTTAACAAGAGAAGGAGATAGAAATGAAGAAAAAAAATAGAGAAAATAAAGAAGTGATTGATAAGAGGTTGAGGTAGGAAAGAGAGAGAATTGAAGAGGTGATGCGTTAAAAGCATAGAACTTTTGATAGTAAAATAATTTTTGTTTATTTTTATTTTTTAAAAGCAAAGGTGTAAATAGAAAGTTGATCGGTATTTATGCAACAACGAGTTAACGGTTTCCATTCACATATTAATATAGTACTAGTATTTTTTAAAATTTTTTAATAGTTTGTCAAATGTATTTTTAAAACAAAATGCCAACCATTTCTATCCAAAAGTGACTTTAAGATCAGTATTTTTTAATTCATTTAAAAAGTTTAAAGGTATTTTAAATTTTTTTTGAAAGTTCAAAGATAATTTTTAAATAATATTCCGTATGATTAGCTAATATTGAAAAAATAGTTACAAACCAGATATTGTGATGGGATTGAATATAGGATTAAAATTGATTGTTTTTCCATGTTTATAATTTATATATATATATATATAGGATGGAGAAGGTTGATGTAAGGAGGATTTCAAGTCGAGCAAAGATATTAGGAACAGCAGTGGCAGTAGGAGGAGCAATGATCATGACCTTTGTAGAAGGACCAAAGTTGAGATTTCCTTGGACAAATAGACATAAAAATTCCCATAATTACCCTTCAACTTCATCAACCAATGTTAATAATAAAGATTCTTTCAAGGGGGTCATGTTGGTCACAATTTCTTGTCTTTGTGCTTCTGTTTCCTGCATTCTCCAGGTACACTCTAAATCTCAAATCCAAATTTGTAGTGGTGATACTAAAAAATGTGTGTTAAATTTTCTGACATAGATATTATATTATATTCAATCTCAAAATCAATTTTGTTGTAAAAAATCACTAAAGAAATTGAGGTTCTGACGCCGGAATACGTTGGCATAGATTCCCAAAGGCGTAAAAAAAAAGTCTCTCAACTTACGTAGCACCATTGGAACGGAAGTCGTAGTACTACTGTTTGCACGAGATTTTCAGAGAAATTTAATTCGTGGAGCTGAACTTGAGTTGATGTTGTATTTTGTTGATTTAATGCGATGTTGTTCGATCTCTAGAATTTGATCCTCTGATTCTCTCTCGATTGAACGCTTACACTTGATTTGAGGAAGCTGATGTCTTGAAGTTGGAGTCTTGGAAGAAAGTTTGTATCTTCAAAGGAGCTTCAATCTTCGAGAGAAGTTGGAGTCTTGGAAGAAAGCTTGTATCTTCAAAGTAGCTTCAATTTTCGAGGATGGTCGACTTCAGAAGTTAGGGAGTCTTCTAGCTCTTGGGAGAATTCTCTCTAGATCTTTTGAAGTAAAAAATTTCCAGCCCCTTACAAATGAGGAGAACTCCTCTATTTATAGAGTTCTCTAGTGGGCTTTAATCTTCGAGGATGGTCGATTTCAGGAGTTAGGGAGTCTTCTAGCTCTTGGGAGAATTCTCTCTAGACCTTTTGGAGTAAAAAATTTCCAACCGAGGAGAACTTCTCTATTTATAGAGTTCTCTGGTGGACTTTATGGGCTTGAGCCTGATTGGTCCATGGACCAGACCCATGGGCTCAACCACATGGATTTAGGTTATATTTAGTTTTTGGGCTCAATTTAGCCCGACTTAATTGAACTTAGTCCAAGTAAATAATATTTAATTGAACCAAAATAATTAACTAGATTCAACGGTTAAGATGAAAACACGTGGCATTATTAGAATTGGCCAATTTATGTTTTCAATTTTTAATTTGGGGCACATATCAATTTTAATTAGTCCCAAATTCAATTATTTGCATTTTTCATCATTAATTTAATAAATGATGTCGCAATTTGTGATTGATCTCAAAATTTCTTATTCAACAACTACGTTGGAGGATTCATTCTCGATGCGGAAGCGAGACAACATCGGGACTTCCTTTCTACCGACGCTTCTATTGCTGATAGACAATTCAGAAAAAGGGCACTACCGATGTCCCATCCATACTTTGGGAGAAGGGGCATTGTCGACGTTCCCTTTAAACATTAGGAGAGGGCTTCTCACGATGCCGTGTTGGGAGAACCTTTCTCTAACGCATTGTTCAGTACGTCGGAGACAGACATTAGTTTCGACGCTTTGCCTGCGTCGGGAGATATTTTTAATATATTTTTTCCAATTTATTAATATTTTTAAATTATGTGGTACTCTTTTCAGTTCCGATTTGATTTAAATTGAATAAAATTGTAAAAAATAAGCAACACAAAATTAATAAATAATTATATAAAATATGAAATCAAAATTTATATTATAAATTAAACGTTCAATTGTCGAACAATTTTTAATGTTGCAAAGAAATTACGTAGAAAAGAAAAAAATACATCGATCTCCTACGCCATATTCCCACAAGTCCACACCTACAATGACATAAATTAAATTTAGATATATATCATTGAAGTCAAATTAAACAACTTAAAAGGTGAAAAATATGTACCGTAAGTACTCACGTTCCTCTTTGTGCCCGACTCATTTCCTCAATCATCTTCTTCATTTCTTCCATCAGTCAGGCATTTTCTTGGGTATGCACCGACTCATTTCTTCAATCATCTTCTTCATTTTTTCCATCAGTCAGGCATTTTCTTGGGTATGCATCTTTGAAGTTACTCTTTGTTCTTCAATCAAGCGTTTAGCTTCTGTAAGCTCACTTCTTTGTTGCTCAATCAAGCGTTTAGCTTCTTCGACCTTCCTAGAGTGCATTCATCACATATGTTTCTACAATAGACCCCTCAGGATGTGCTTTGTTTTAGACAAATTATTTCAACGTAACGTTCATAGACTTCTCTCAATGAGATAAATCCAACTATAACTAACCAGACCAATGACTTTTGTTTCATATGGTAGGTGAATCGCAAGGTGTATCATTATGTCGAAGAATGCAAGTGGGAATATTCTTTCCAATTTACACAGTATGATTATGATATCTGCTTGCAATTGGTCCAAATCATTTATTCTTATTGTTCTTGCGCACAAGTCACAATAAAAACCACACAATTCAGTAATTGCAGTGTATACATTTTTTGGTAGATATGCTTGAACACCAATAGAGAGAAGTTGATGACTTGATGTAGCAAAACTGGATAGTCGTGTGTCTAAAGACCTTATATTTTCTGTCTTTGTCATTCACACATCATGAAATATTAGAAACGAATCCATGAGAAAATTTAACTAATTCTAGATACTTTCAAAACACAACACGTTCATTGCTAGTTAACAAGTAACTTCCATGAGGCTTTACCAATTTGTTATCGACTTTTATCAGGTGTAAATCCTTTCTTATTTTCAAATCTTGTAGGTCCAAAAGAGCATTCATGATATCTTTCGTTTTTCCTTTAATATTCAACAATGTACCAACCAAATTGTCATAAACATTTTTTAAAATATGCATTACATCTAATTTATGTTGTATTAGTAGTCTTGCTCAGTAAGGACGTTCGAAAAAGATATTTCTCTTCGTCCAATTAAGAACTCACTTTCTTTTCTTATGTCGCAGTGAGTGATATATATTTACTCATCACTAGAAACTCCAACGAACACTACAACAAGTCGGGGTTTTTCCGACGCAAGAGGGCGTCAGTGAAGGTAAAGAATGGCGTTGGCAAAAGTTCTCCCGATGTAAAAAAAAATTACATAGAAAAAAATTAACACAATATGGCTGCGGACGACATAATAGGTCCACACCTTCAATGGCACAAAATTATATATATATATATATCACTAATAATGCAAAGTAAACAACGGTAAAGTTAAAAAATACGTATCGCAAGTGCACGACTCACGGTCCTCTTTGTATTCGAGTCATTTCTTCAATCATCTTCTTCATTTCTTCCATTTGTTGGGCCTGCATCTCGGACATCATTCTCTGCTCTTCAATCATGTGTTTAGCTTCTTCTAGCTCAAACCTTTCCTGCTCATAACTGTAGGATAGCCAAAGAAAATTAACCCCCTCCCCTTCAAGGTTTAAATACAAACCTCTCTCTCCTCTCATTCATCAACCCTCCCCCCGCCCCTTTTTTAATTTTCAATTCAACTCTCTCCCCTCTTTAATTTGTAATTCAACCCCCTTCTCCCTTAAAATTTCAATTCAACGACTCCTTTCAAATTTTCAATTCAACCCCCCTCTACATCAAATTTTAAATTAATTCAAAAGTCCCAAAAAACACTTAAAATTCAAATTGAATACCAAAAACCAAATCCTAAACCAAATTCAAATTCAAAATCTTATTCCTAAAACAAATTTATAATCTAAATAAAAAAAATTCCAAAACCAAACTAACCCTAAACTAAAACTAAACTACTTACTGAAAATAGGTGCAGCGGAGCAGACAACGACGGACAGCGACAAAGAAACGACGACGAGCGATGACAAGGGCGGCAGAACTCGGTGGCTCCTTCTTTTTCTTCTGTGAGTTCTGTGATTTACAGAACTAAAAGGGTTTATGTGTGGGAGCACTTCTGATGCACATAAAAAACTCGAGAAAACACAACCACTTTCGATGCTTTACATAAAGCATCAAGAGTAAAGTTTTCAAACATCGACGTTTCACTTATGGCGTTGGAAGTATATACAAACTTTCTCGATGCCATGCAACGGTGTCAAGAGAAATGTTATTTATTATTTAATCTATCTATTTAGCCCGACGCAATGATGTAGCCCATCAGAAATAGGGTCCTACTTCCAACGTCTACTGGGTACATCAGGGATGGTTGAAAAATTAAATAATATATTTCACTTTTCATGCAGCCAGTCCTAACGTTACTAATTACAACGTCGGGAAACAGCAACACTGTCGGTGGTAACATTTTAGCATCCATAGATGTGCCTATCTTCGACTTTTCTATCGTCGACATCCTCAAAAGCGTCAAGAGAACCCTAATTTCTTGTAGTGAAATCTAGTTGTCTGAAGATATCATGTTCATTAAGTACAACTGGAGAAGGCCTCTACATTTCCATCATGTAGCTTACTTCTACACCAAACATGGTTCTTTGGAAGATAACGCGGTGTCCCATGAAAGATATTTTCCTCTTATCCCAAATGACAATTTATCTTTCATGTATATGAAACATGCCTGATACCCTTTCATACTCCACTCGGATAAGTCACCATACGTCAAAAAGTCATTAATTGTCCACAAGAAGACTACATATAATTGAAAGAATTGACCGGTAAGAGAATCATACATATGCACACCAAAAGTCCATAACTCTTTCAATTCCTCAATCAATGGTTGGACTCTTTCATGCATTTCTAAGATTGTAAGAAAATTAACATCACATGCCACATACTGTAGGAGATACTTAGATTCTCAAACGGATTAAACCCATCAGAAGCTAATCCCAAATGAATGTTCCATGAATCTGAAGCGAACCCAGAAAATTCACAATCAAAATGCTTCCATCCCTCTGTATAAGTTGGATGTCTCAACACATTATATTTCAACTCGTTTATCCTTATGTCATCTCATGTCGAACGAGCTCTCTTGCGACACACAAACAATTGCTGAAATCTTGTTATCAACAGAAAGTGGTGCAATATCATGTGCGGAATTTTTTTCCTTTTGTTAAAATTGACCTTGTATCGAGAATCACCACATGTTGGACAATGTTGCAAATTGCCAAATTCCTTCTAATACAATACACAAATGTACTTACACACATGAATAGTCTCGTATCCCAATCCAAGTCAGGCTTCATAGAATAAACTAGAGATAGTAGTACTACACATCGAAAATGTTGTTTTTACATTTCTAATAACATATCGAAGGACTTGTTACTCTAATTGTTGAAAACCTTGACATGGATCAACTTGACCAAAAAGTTTAGGGAGGAAAATTCTAAACAACTGAGGTATAGCTCACTACATGCTTCATTTAATAACTCCTGAAATATGTTCGTTGTATCTTGTTCTACACCACTATTAAATGACATATCATTCTCCAAACCTTCCTCCGTTTCTTCAGGAAAAGGGATACTGCTAGTTCTTTCATGAAAAGGGTCACTGCTAGGTTCCATCATCAAATCTTTCTATACTTCTATGAATGATCACTGGCTCTCCATGATACACCTAATCTCTATAGGAGGGGGATATTCTAGTAGTTAGTAAATGTCGCTCCACACCCTCTATTTAGTCCCAACTTGAGTTCATACATCTCTTGCATGGACACCTTGTTCGTTTGTACTCATCGACGTGATACATTGCAAACTCTAAAAATTGGGACACTCCCTCACTATTCTCAATCGAGAACTTATTCCTAAGTTTCATCCAATCCTTGACCATCGTTAAAGACCTAGAACATAAATAGGTTTGATTAGTCTTATATTCCGCCTCTCAAATGCTCAAACTTACACCATGAATAAGCTACACCTGACAAGTACCAAATATCTCAACTTTCACTGCAACTAAGTTTAAACTAAAAAGGCTACCATAACTGCAAGTTAGCAAAAAACAATCTAATCACATATTACTTCAATGTTTCCAAGCTACGTAACATTTCAAATTAACAAGCTTTACAAGCTACCTAACACTTCCAACAAATTATAAACTACAAAAGGCTACCATAATTCTAACTAACACTTAATTCCCAACAAACAAATCATACTAACAAATTAAAAATTGAAGGCTACCATAACTGCAGGATAGTCACAACAAATCAATCAAAATGACTCAACTGCCCTCCCCCCATCTCAACAATTTCAAATATTTAAACTATTTCAACAATTTAAAATTTTTTAATTTCAACAATTCAACAATTTCAAATACAAACCTAACAATTTCAACCCTAAAACTCAAGCACTCACAATTTCAGTACATTTAAACATAAATTTCAATAATTTAAACCATAAACCTATAACAATTTCAATATACATTTTATACAATTTCATTCCTAAACTTCAAACAATGTTAATACATTTAAACATAAATTTCAACAACTTCAACCCTAAACCTATAACAAGTTTCAATATACATTTTATACATACAATTTAATTCCTAAACTTCAAAGAATTTCAATAAACGATTTCAATACGTTTAAACATACATTTTAATAATTTTATCTCTATCCATGCAAACATATTAGTGATAGACACGGATAGACTTCTATTAGTATCTATAAATATGACTGATAGAAACATATCAGTGTTTATCAATGTTTATCATTGATAAAATCTAAAATTTTGCTATATTTTGTAAATATTGTCAAATTTACCATTTTTGACAATTCTCCTTTATTTAACTGAAAAACAAAAACAAAAACAAAAACAACAAATAGTTTACTAGAATGTAGAGCGACAACGACGGAATAGGACAACAAGCGGAGGATGGTGAGTGGCGGAGCAACCCGACGGCGACGATGAATGGACGGCGGATGGCAGACGGCAACGACAAAGCTAGACGGATCTCTCTCTCTCGGTCTCTAACGCTTTCTTTCTTTCATTTTCAGTTCTGTGTTCTGTGAACACAGAACTCATATTTATAGGAGATCTCCAAACGCACCTTGAAAATTTAGCTAGATCCCTACTTCGTCCGACGCCATAAGTAAAACATCGGGATTAGTGGAGATCAGTCCAAACGTTTCACTTACGTCATGGAGACACTTTTATCATGTATACTTCTACTTGAATGAATTTTGAGATTATAGTGCTGACGATCTCCTTTGAGATTTTGATTTGCGCTATAATACCTTATTGTTTACTGGTAAAAGAAAAACTATTGATGGAGCACTTTGTAGCTAGCTAGCTAAGACTTCTATTCGTGATATAATCTATATTATTGATAGGCTTTAAAGTTGGATATAGAGTTGTATATAAATTTTGTGATATTTATACATCTTTTTTTATTTGCCTGTTACTATATTTGCTACTACTTTGAGTTTTAGTGCTATATTTGCATCCGTTTCTTTATTTATATACTGCGAACATCTTCACTAATAACCTATAATGTTTGAGATTGTTTTGCTATATGATCCCAACATCTTCTGGCAAACCTTTTTTTCTTCCTTTCTAAATTGAATTTTGGGTGATGGATGATATTATGTGTTTAATCTTGTATGCAGGCAATTGTATTGAAGTCATATCCAATGGGATTGATTGTAACATTTTTGGTATGCATAGTAGGAGTTGTGGAAGGGACTGTGATAGCAGTAGTAATGGAATGGAACAACCCGTCTGTTTGGTCTATTCATTTTGATTTTCAACTCTTGGCTATCCTTTATGCTGTAAGTATAGTATCAAAAAATTCTTATTCTTACCAAAATAATAATAATTTTGTTAAGATTTTTTTACCTTGGTTAGTATTTCATCCCAAGCGTTAACTTGTTTGAGTCACCAACTTAAAGATGATGGAGTCCAAACTCATTTTTTGGAGCGTGGTATTTACAAACTTTTTATAACCTACAATAAAATACTAATTTAAAATTATTTTTTTTGCTACATTATTACTATTGTTTAAGTATTATTCTCTATATCATATTTGTTTCATTGTTTCACATTATTTATCTTTTTTTTTTTCTCTGGCTGAGATTAAAATAGATGGAACTCTAAATACAAACTATAACAACAAATAGACTATATAACCAATGGTCAACTCAAGATTGTGAAAAAATAAGTATCCATTTTCAAAAGTCCAAATAGTTATCCAATAAAGCATATAAAAGAGTGAGAGACAACATTTTTTAAAACTTATTTTAAAAGAATATTCCTCCAAACGAATTCAAATGTACGTTTTCTTAAAAAATTGGCTCCAAACCATTGTAAGCAATGATCATCATCTTTCTTCTCATCTCTTTTACGGTAACACCTAAGTAACTTACTTTGTAAAGGATGTTATAGCTAATAAACTCGCTATTTTGTTTTAGCTTATGTTAAATTTGATATATATATATAAATGTTAATTAGAATGTACGCTAGGAGAAAATTGAAGAGAAATTTTAAGAAGTACAAGACGAATGGAACTATTTAATATTAGTAAGCATCTCATTTGGTGACCTTTTAAGACATTGCATCTTGCAACTTTTGTTCATACATTGCTTTTTATAGAATTCATGCAGATTGCAACATTTTTGTTTAATATGTCACAAAAGAGATTCTTCAACTTGCTTTTAGCGTCACTAAATGGTTCTTTGCATCGAAAATGTTTTTACTGGAAAATTTTATGTGTCGCTAAATGTTACCTATATATCTTGTAGTGTGCTTTTGAATCGCATGAAATCATTATAAAACAGTACCTTAACTATTTAGTAAATTTTTTTTGTATATAATTTTGACAGGGAATAATAATCTCAGGGTTTTCCTACTACATTCAAGGAGTTGTAGTGGAAGAAAAAGGACCTGTGTTTTTGACGGCATTTTTCCCTCTAAGTACCATTATGGTTGCAATCATAAGCTCTTTTGCTATCTCTGAGATTTTGTCTTTGGGAAAGTAAGTTTCTCCTTTATCCTCATATTTAACCCTTATTCTAAAACAAAGCCTTGTTTAATGTTTTCGACCATGATTAGGTTATAGTTCCTAAATCACCAATTCACCCAAAAACTAAGCTAGTGATTGAAGATAAATTTAATTATATATTTACTAACACTTCTCACGTGTGAATTTGAAATCCAAGGAGCTTAAAGGTTATAAATGTTTGTGGTTTAATTTTCAAAATGGAATTCTCTCAACATCTCATCATGTCCCTTCAAGATGGTGTCTATTTGGATTTACCAATCTTGAACACAAATATCCGTTTGGACTTAATGGACTCTAGTGTCATATTTGATAGTATAGAATTTCATCTAAAAACTAATTGACAAAGAAAACTATAAGTTAAAATATCATTTTGGTCTCTATAGTTTAAAATTTGTTCAATTCAAATTTCGATATTTTTAATGGTCTAATTTTAGTCCATATACTTTCAATAAATTTTAAATTTAATCTCTCAAAATTGATATTTTACCAAAATTGATTAAATAATAATAATCATTTTCATACAAGAAAATGCAATATGTGACTATATTTTCCAAATTTGTAGGTGTGGTTTTATTGAATATTTGTTTATTTTATTGATATTTACCAGAGATACAAGCCTAATTATGCACAAAGTAATAATAACTTAATGAAATAATATGCAAAATAAATACAAGAATAATATCCAAAAAATATTCTAATTACGGCAGTACCCTCCCTCAAACTCAAGATGGTAGAGTAGATACCACCTTGAGTTTGTGAAGTAACTGAGTGAAGCGAGGAGAATGGAGAGTTTTGGTGAAGATATTTTCTGATTGGTCAATGGTGGAGATGGATTGGAGATGGAGTGTGTTGCTCTGAAGATGATGGCGAACAAAAAGGCAATCATTCTCAATGTGCTTTGTTCGTTCATGAAATATATCATTGTGTGCAATCCTTAATAGCACTACAGTTATCACAATGAAAAATGGTGGGTGATCTTTGTGGGGCCCTCATATCAGTAAGAAGCCAATGAAGCCATAGTAATGCTGAAGTGACATCAGCCAAAGCATAATATTCAGACTCTGTGTTGGAACGGAAAATGACAGATTGTTTCTTGCTACCCCAAGAGAACATCACCTTAAATAAAAGCAATAACCAGTGGTGGATCTTCTATCAATAGGATCACCCGTCCAATGAACATCATAGAATCCAAATAGAACTGTGAAGAGAACTATAGACCATTGCCCAAAGTGCCTTTAATATAGCGAAGAACATGAAGGACAACAATGAAGTGAAAAGTATGAGGAGCAGCCATGAATTGACTAACAATAGGAACTACATAGACAATATATGGACGGGTCACAGTTAAATAAATCAGGCTACCAAAAAGTTGCCAATATAAAGTGGGATCGTCAAGAGGAACACCATCAAAAGGAGTGAGTAGCACATTTAGATCCAGAGGCGTTGAGGATGTAGCAGAATCAGTAATACCAGATCAATCGAGGAGGTTAGAGACATATTTTGCTTGAGATAAGTAGTAGCCATTAGACAAGGATGAGATCTCAAGACCAAGAAAATAGCTAAGGGTTCCTAAATCCTTCATCTCAAAGTGCTTACCCAGGTAACATTGTAAATCAGACATGACTTGAGGGTCATGAACACCTGTAATAATCATGTCATCAACATATAAAAGAATGAGAACAATACCACTAGACGTCTCATGAGTAAATAAGGCTGAAACGTGAGAGCTGGAGGTGAACCCAAATTGGATAATAGTGGATCTGAATGTTGCAAACCAAGCTTGAGGAGCATGTTTGAGACCGTAGAGAGCACGACGAAGAAGACACACTTTATGAGGTTGCGAAATAGTACTAGGTGGTGGTTTCATATAGACTTCTTCAGATAGGGTTCCATTGAGGAACACATTTTTAACATCCATTTGAAGGAGGGGTCATTGTTTTGCAGTTGCGGTGGCTAAAAAGACTACAAACATACGTCATTCGAGCTATTGGAGCAAAAGTTTCTTCACAATCAATGTCATATTCTCGAGAATAGTCTTTGACCACAAGTTGTGCTACAGCAATTGTAGTAAAATACTATGGATTGCAAAAGAAAAAAAAAGATTTATTAATAGTATGGAGGCTAAAATTGGACAACTAAAAGTGTGTAGACTAAAATTAAACAAATTTCAAAGTATAGATAAGATGTATTTTAACCAAAAAAAATTTGTTTGATGTTTCTAAAAAATCGCCTCTTGATAGATTTTTTTTTGGGCTCTTTGACTTTTCGATAATATCAAGTTATCATTTTACCCTTATTAATTTGAAAGGTAATCTATTTTCAAAATGAGTTTTTCTTTTCTTTCATTGTTTGATTCCAATTTAGAATGAAAACTGTGAATTGATATTACTGAACCAACTTACATATAAGCCTCTAAAAATTTGATGTTTTGCTTGAGATTCATGAATTCCAAACAAATTTAGGTTGAAATTCATCCATTTTTTCCAATGACAATTGATGGGACCCATCAGCATTATTTGAGGCTTCTCTTTGCAGGGTCGTGGGAGCCGTGGTCATAATTATAGGCCTTTATTTATTTTTATGGGGAAAAACCAAAGATGAAGCCATGGATAAGGCAGCTAGACCCATCGATGATGCCACGACAACAAGAGAAGTTTCTTAATTTTGAATAATGATGTCCCACCTGATAACGATTATATATGTTCCAAATTTTTGTTAAGATATAAGTACCTCGAAGTTCATTAATTGTCAACTGTCGTTGCAATACATTGTAATCAATATGCAAAACTTGGTCATCACGTCGGTAATAATGAAACTGAGAGAGTGGGGAGACTCTTAAAAAAGATCAGAAGCAAATTAGAGATGCTCGGATCGACACCATTCTTCGCAACAAGTCATCAAAGAGAAGAACAAATTAGCTGGAGAACTGCTGTAGAAAAAATAATGTGATTGATTGATTCTTTTTCTCTTCTTAGTTCAACAATATCTAGAGTGAGCCTGGAGAAGATTTGATCATTCCAACTATTTTAACTGGTTGAACTATATATGGTTTGGTTGTTGAACATAATCATAATTTGAACTATTTTAAACTAGTTGAACTATATTTTTCGTAAATAAACTCTAATCTCCTATTTAGATCTTAAATGTGTTACATTTTTATAATATAAAAAATTTAATAAATCTAATTCTTCCATGCCCATTGCTTCTCAATAGAGAATTTGATTGCAATCATGGTTTAGATTAAAGTGACCTCTAATTTTGACCCTTCAAATGTAAGATTTCATTCAAATTTATCAATATATTCAGCTTTAGTTATTTAGAAGAAAAAAAGTCAATAAATTATTTCACGTTCTACTATTGGATTATATATTTGTATTGTTTCAATTTTGTTTATATGTTATTTAGGTGTTGTGTGTTGGAATAAAAAAAAACTAAAATAGAAAGTTATGTACTTATGTTGCCTTTCAATTGACCTAATTTATTATTGAAAACTAAAATATATTATCATGCTATCTTAAAAAAGTGACCCTAAGTAAAATCATTTTTAAACAATTTGTTCATTCAACCACTACAAGAAATAAGAGGAATCCCAACATGGGCAACGATGTCGGGAAATATTGTGTCAACAATCACCTACCATTTCCGACACAACGTTGTTGGTGTCGACATAGGGGAAAATTTCCGACATCTACATTTACACGTTGAGCTAACTCCACCATTTTTTATTTTTTATATTCATGAATAGGTTTTTCCCGACGTTACAAATTTATACGTCGGAAAAAGTGAAAACAATTATTTAATCGGTCCACTTTTCTCAATGTATAGGAGAGAAATGTCGAGGAAGGATAATATTTATTTAATTGTTACAACCTTTCCTGACATTTCTGTAGAAACATTAAAATTCATTTTCCTTTTACCGACGTCACGTTGACCACAAAATCTTTTAAGACATTGTTCTAAATTTAAAAAGAAAAACTTATATTCATGAAACTTCGAAAGAAATTTATTATTAATTATATTTTTTAAAATTTATTTATTATTTAATTTAATATAAGAACATAAAATTTGGATTACCTTTTTAAATTCTCATGCCGACATATTATCTAAAGGGTCACTAACACAAATGACATTTAAGTAAAAAAACAATAGAATATACAACAAAAAGAAATAAATAATGCAAATATAGCAAAAAAAAAAATATATTATTAGTAAAAGACTTAAAAAACCTACACCATAACTGCTATTAATTGCTTTGATGAATATTCAATCAGTGATAGCTTTAAATTTGACAAATATTCTATCAATTGCAGTATTTGATAGCTGCTATCAATAGTATTTCTATTTGGGATGATTTTCATTTTGAGAAATCTCCAATCAATTAATATCATTATACCAACTATAGATAATAGTTTTCAATTTGAAAAATGATAATATGAACTAGAAAGCCCTTTTGGGACTAATCACAATGTTCAAGAGTCAATAAGCTATGGTTAATATTGAATTCTAGCTCACGTTCAAATGGAAGTGAACTGAATTAAGGAGATTCAAGCCGCAACAATTGATTAGAAATTTTATAATTGGTTTCAGTTGATGATACAAGTTGAAACCAAACGAACTTTGTAATTTATTTTATTTTTGCAAAAACATATCTTTTCTTTGAGTTATTTCATTATTGGACCTATATATGTTTATTTACGTTTTAGTTCCTTTGAGTTAGATGTAGAATAAATTTGTTTATGCTCTGTTAATGCAATAGGTTTGGGTTTAAAGCAGCAAACAAAATACAATGTATAAGTTTTGATGCTTTTGAGATTTTAGCGTTTTCCGTCAATGAAAATTCTCTGGTAAGTGACAAAGTCTCTTCACCAATATCTTGCGATTCTTTATTAAGAGTGTTGCATGTTAAGAATATTCACACAAGTTATTGATCATCTTACTTGTAAAGTGTTCGAACTTGAAGTAAAGAACTAATTGTATTTATTTATTGGTCTTCAATCAAAGGGTAATCTAAAAAGATAGTTGCAAATTTAGCAATTAGATTCAAAATAATTAAGTATATAGCAACATTTTAGAAAGTTTGCAAATATAGCAAAATTTGTCAAATTTTATCAATGATAGAAGTGTATCATCGATAGACCATGTTACAAATATTGGTCTATCACTGATAGATCATACGAGTCTATCAGCGATACAAGTCTATCAACGATAGTTTTGCTATATTTGCAATTTTTAAAAAATGTTACTACATTCTTAATTATTATTCTTAAAATGACCATTAATTAAACTTATTATTAGGTGGGTTTGACATTTGATGTCAAGTCTATCTTTGTTCCATGGTGTAAAATCATGGGCTTAACAAATGGGGTAAACGAAATGTTTTTTTAAAATTTATTTTATAATTTTAGTTCTCAAATTTAAATTAACTACTACTTTCACTTCCATTTATTTTTTTTTTTAAATTATTACTATAATTTTTAGATGACAAGTCAAATAAATTAAATATTGTAATAATTTGAATTGGTTTGACTCAAAAAGATCAAGAAAGATCATGCTTGGAAAAATTTGTTTATAATTTTATGTATTAAATAAGATTTTTTTAGTAAAGATATTTAGTGGAATTTCTTATTATTTGGAGCAAATAAATATAGAATCTCTTTATTTTTTATATATGTAAAAGAAAAAAAAAATTTTATTACTCAATTAAAAAACAGAAAATGATACATTTTGGTTCAAAGAATAAAAATAAATGAATACGTTAGAACTTTCCTTTTTATCATTTTTTTATCATTTTTTGTACGGAGAAAATATGAGTCCCCTTTTCGAGTAAAACTTGAAGAAAATAAATGACAAAAGCTTAAAAATTTAAATATATTTGACACATAATTAAATTTTAAAACACACAAATATACATAGTTTTAAATTTTAAGAGTATGTTATATTTAACTAGCATACAAAATTTAGGATTTAAATATACATTTTTCATTTTTTTTTTTTCATTTCTCACTTTAAACTAGAAGACTTAGAACTTATTTGGATTCACTTAAGAAAAAAGTGATTTTTCAAAAAAAAAAAAAAACTCATTTTTATTTAAACTCTTTTGATAAAAGCGGTTTAATTATTATATTTGCATGTGCATCATAGAAAGTCAACCATAACTATCAGTAAATGTAACTCTACTTAACTTTCGCTTTTGCATAACCCTTTTGCTATGCTTATTTTTAAACCTAGCTATTTGACACTTTTAATGTTTTGCTTAAACTTTTGTAAACTCCATCCGATTGCATGACTTGTTATATTTTATGAATAGTTTGTAATATTCTTAATTAGATCATTCATGTTAATGCAACTATAATAAAAATTATTGTTATTGGATCTTAAACTTTTTTTGTTTTACATTATTGTCATGAAAATCAATAAGTCAAGAAATTGAATTATAGGCACAAAATATTAAAAAAATAAATTAAAAATTTTATACATGATAAATTTAGGATGTACAACCGACAAAAAACAAAAAAAAAAACAAAATAGCTAAACCTAGAAATTCAAAACTAGCACCCCAAACACATGCATTAGAAATTCAAATTATCAATTACCGCACCCCAAACACAAGCATATGTAATTATCAGGCATAGAACCTGATCAAATAAGCCTATAGTCATTTAATTTTCAGACATTTGATTCCGAACCTGCGTTCCAAACGCCCATAAGGGTTTTAGAGTGATATTAGGGATTCACCAATTGGGTTTCTAATTTTCAAATTCTTTGATTTTTCATATTAATAGTAGAATTTTTATATCAAATGTGCTATTAATTATTAATATAGATAGTTGCAAAGGAACGCGTGCAACCGAAAAGTAAACTTAGAATTATAAAAAAGTTTATAAGTTGACAAGTAATATTTGCTATATTTACAAATATTTTAAATTAAGACTATAGATTTTTCAATTTTTTTTAATTGTACTATAATTTTCCCTAAAAATAGCTATTTAAAAGATAAAAGATGTTAAAATACTAAAAACTTAGCTGTATTGATTTCCATACTTAGTGAAATTTACACTGTGACCCAAATTTTACAAACAGACACCGTGTGAGCAGCACTACAGTTTTTGTACAAATTGGTTATGAATATTTACACACACAGAGGTTATAGGCTTTTCCAACTCTGCATCGAAATGGGTCACTCTGAGGCTCTTCACGCGACAGGGAAGGCAATAGCTCTTGTTGGCTCCTAGAAAATAATATATAGCAACCAACTAAAACAATAACAACAACAGATATTGCAGTTGTGTGATCTCCTAATTAATAATAAGCCCATAATTCCTCAACCTCTCTCCTTCTCTCTCCTTTATGGAAGATGTGGATTCACTACGAGAAATTTAGGCAGCAGAAAAAATAAAAATGAGCTTTAATGACATTTTTCAAAAGGCGGATGTTTAATGTCGTTTTTAAACTGACATTAAAGTCCTTCATTTCGGTTTAAAACCGACATTAATCGTTTTTTGTTTTTTATTCTTTTAATTTTATAAAAAGTTAATAATTCTCTCTCTTACTTTACTATTTCTCAAACAACTTTCCTACCATTTCATATGTTTTCTTCTTCCCTTCTCAATCTCACACTACTTCCCTCTCTTCTCAAAACAGACGCTCCTTCCACCACCACCGTTGTGTCCCTCGTGCCCAGCCCTTGCCAACACCCCCGTCTCTTTCATGTTTTACTCTTCACCACCGTCTCTTTCACGTTCACTTCACCACATGGGAACCCTCGTCTACTTCACGTTGTGCTTGCCACCACCGTCGAAAACCTCCATCCAAATTTCTTTTCTTAATCTCACTTTACTCCACCGTCGAACCACCACCGTCGAGTAGGCCACTGTCTTGCTGTCTGAGATCTTTGAAGAACTTTCGAATACCGTCTCGCATCTGTCTCTCCACCATGGTCGCATGTTCAAAACTCACGCCATCATGCGATAACACCTTCCCTTTTTTCTCCGCCTTGGTAGCTACTTATCTCTTTCTCTATTTATTTTTGCTTTTTTTTTTCTTTCAAAGTGATTTCTTCTCTATGTGTTGGTGTTGTAGTTGTAGATTTGTTTTTGATGCTGTCTTGCTACTAATGTTGTTTGGTTTTTGTGTGTGGTTTGTTGTGGATTTTTTTGGCATTGAAGGAAGGTGTGAATTGGATTTAGATTTTGTGTTTCTGTAATTGTGAGATATGGAGGTCGAAGAGAATGATTTTTACGAAAAGAAGATAAGAATTGCAGTGTGCTTTATGGTAAAGAAGGTGAAATGCGATGCAAAGCTTAATCATGTTCGCATCTAACTCTGTAACAAAACTCTTTTTTATTTGCTTTATCAACTTACTTCATCACCTTCTTTACTTAATCATGTCAAATTGTGAGACAGAGACTTTTGGGTCTGTGAAGGATAACTTTAAAGAGATGGGTCCAAATGGAGTGTGAGCGTTATAGAGGCTTAGTTGTATAGTAATAACTAGATTAGACTATCTGCCATCAGTTTGGGAGATTTGTCATCTATTTTACTTGAATAAATTATTAAATACATCTATGTTGTGTTCGTTATGTCAATTCAATTGCTAATTATATTTTTGGTTCTTGCTGTCTAATCTTGTATCACAGAAACAATATCAAAATATCATGGATGCCTGGAGGAACGACAATACTGAAATTATTGAATTTTATCACTTTAAAGAAAATAGTGTTGCATCATGTTGAAAATCATCGATAAGGTTTTTTCTTTTCATTATAATCTAAAAAATTGTTAATATTTGCATCCATACTATTTGAAGCATGTTTTCTCCTTTTAATTGGATGTACTGTTCTCTTTTCCACACCTGCTGTGATTGAGAAGGTGTGGTGAAATCGGTATAATTAACTTCACATGGATGATCTGCCAACACAGTATCTATATTTTTAACTTAAGTGTTTAATCTATCAGTACAAAGTTGTATACAGTCTTCAACAACTTGAACAAATTAAGGACGTGGAGAAGTTTTACAGTCCCAAAAAGTCAAGGTAATAAAGTGTAACCCTGGCCTTCTATTTTCTTCCAGAAACTAATAGGAAATTGCTCTAGTTGACTTCTCTCCAAAATTGAGGTACTTGGAAAGTTTATATTTACATATAATCATTTAACCACAGTGAATATATGAGAAAAACTAGTTGAAGCCTCATAAAAATCAGTACCCAAAAAACTATTGAATTTGGTACGGGTTGAAGTTAAGTGTGGTGATTTTGTAGCCAAGTCGCAACTTAAAATTAGGGGTTCTGAAGCAATCCAATACTTAGCTCTCAAACTCCTTGATGTGCAACATATGATTGAATTAGATTAACTTACCAAAATTACAAGATTCTATCCTTCAATGTACATAATGTTTTGAACACATTCCATGCTTCAACTTTGTATGGTATAGTTAGTGTTTGTTTTGTTGTAGTTATGATAATGGGAGCTTCTACATAATCAGTTTGGTACAATTTAAGGGTGGGTCATGATTTAGTGTTGTTTTATATAAATCCAAAATCCCCCAAAGAATTTTTCTTTCATGATTTCTTCTTCTTTACATGATTGTATATTTCCTGGGAAGTCTTTTAATCCACTTCTACTCTTGCAAATATAAGAGTTGGGCTCCACTAGAGGGGTAAGTTCTACTCAAACTCTATCTAGTTTATTGGATTATTTCGTGTTTCATATCTCTTACTCTTAGGTTATTGCTGATCATTAATGTAGCTTGTTTTGCATCTATTACTTTGTAGCTGGTTGCAGAGAATTAAGAACTAACATGTATGGTGGTCTTTAATTTAGGTAATTGAGGACATATGTGAAAGAGATATTTCATTATAATTTATTCTTGAAGTATTTTGAAACAAAATCAATTTGGTAAGTGTAGATTAATGCCAGTGAGTTATCTCACTGTGTCTCCTACTCTCAGTTTGATAAATACCCAAACTTGATACACTAATCACGTGTTGTCCTTTTACAAGATACCATTTACTTTTGGCCAAGGACTATTGTCAAATTTTTGGTAAATGGATTATTTTTCCTCACTTTCATGATACACTAATCAAATATGTTGGAAATGTACTTCAATTTTGTCTTTAAAATGCTTCACTATTCCCTACTTATTTCTATTTACAAATCCCTCAGGAATATTCAGTGTGAGTTTTCATTAATGTTAGTTTTCTTTTCCATTCCATCAGATGATTGTTTGATATAAGTGTATTTTTTAACTACTGACCGCTGTAATTGTTCTGTGATCAGCTGTTATTTACCCCTCTCTATTACAACGAGAGGTGTTATTGATACTAAAGATAAAAAGCAGAAAGCTGTTACCGTGCCTTGTGTAATTGCAATCATACCGTGAATGGTACTCTTATCTCTTTTGTTTTGTTTTTTTTTCAATTCTCTCTAACTTATTGCACTAAGAACTTAGAAGGATTGATTATGGGTCCCTCAGTCTATGTATAGAGGCTCCATTGAAAATTTCCTGTACTCCTTAATATTTTCTTGTCTTCACATTAACTACAAAAGCTATAGAGCCTAAAGCCTTTTTGCTCATCTCTAGTTAATTGGATGTAGGCCTTGTGATGTTTTTCTTTTATGTGCATGCATTTAGATCAATGCAATTAATTGTTTGATGCCCTCTTTTTTTACAACTTATAAGAAATATTGTCGATTGTGGTTTGTATTTTCACATCTAACCGTTGGATCTCCATTGGTGATTTGGTTGTCCTGCATGCTAATTTCTGTAATCCATTTGGGAGCATAGTTTTTTAACTTTTAACTTGACAAGGCGGATGTGTGTTTCTAGGTGGATCTTTGCTGATCTGTATAAAAGAAGGTATGTGTTATTAATAATGTAGGAAGGAAGCTACATTACGTCAGAGAGAGATATTTTCAGCATCAGACGTGTAAGATTTATGATCGTGAACATAAGGAAGGTTAGCTCTAACCATTGAAATATTTAGTGCATTGAAGTTGCTAGGATGCCACATTTTTTAAAAAAAGTTGCCTTATTAGAATTCTAAAGATCAAATGATTTATTTTAATATTGTTTGTAGAATGATTGTTGATTGATCTAAATACATTGAAGTTGCTAAGTAATTGTGTAGACAACTAGACGATCGTTGAAGATTGAAGACTGATAAAGCATTCAAGATTTCTTATTTAAGTCTTGTATTAGGATCTTTTTTCATTTACTCTTGTAAAATATATACATAAACACACTATTAAGATTTTATTTTTTGTATACACATGTAAAAGACAAATATTATAGTTTTTAAATGAATATTAATTTTATTGATTTGTTGGCGTGAGAAAAAAGTATTTATCTACACGGACCAATGTCGGTTTATAAAAAATGGACAATAATGCAACAATTAAATAAAAATAAATTTGTAAAAATGGACTAAAAACCATTGCTTTAATGTTGTTTTCAAACCGACATTGTTGATCTCTTTAATGTCGATTTTAAGATCAACCGACACTAAAGATCTTTAATAACACCATAAAAACGTCGGTTTAAAAACAAAATTAATGGTCATTAATGTCGTTTCTAAACTGACATTAATGAGGTCTTTGATGTCGTTTTTAAACCGACATTAATGTCGGTTTTAAATCGACATTAAAGGTCAAATTACTTGTAGTGATTGAATTTGCATTAACATTTGAAAATTAAAATATGAGATGGATACCATTGCAACTGTCTCTTCCCTTCATTTGGAAACTAATTCGTAGTCCAATAAAAATGAGAATTCACTTTAAAAGACTACAATATTTTTTTAACTCCAAAAACGTCGCGTAAGCCTTGAAACAAAGTTGTCTTACTAATCCTTAATACACATGTCATAATCTAAACTTACTTAACTTCTAATCTCTCTTCCTAAATCTGCCACCACAGAGTAAATCTACTTATCTTCATGCCACGTTTTTCTCACTTACTACCTACCACAATTGCACCAAACTTCCTGCCAACAGATTTGAACACGCCTCAAGTGTCAGCATGCACTTACCTCAAAACTAGCCGCATGTCCAAAACTTAATTATTTTTCTTAACTTCCTCAGTTGTTTTCAGTCTTCTCTGTCTTTCCTTGCTATCTTCTGCTGTCATGGACTTTTATCCCTCCATCAACAAGAGGTTCTACTCTTTCATTGGTCTGCAAGGGATTCGGTTTATAAGTTAAACCTTAAACCAATTGTTCAATATTAGATCAAGGAGATTTAAAGAGCAAGATGTTGTCTCGAAGGTAAAACAAACTTTGACCCAATCGAAGTTACGAACAACCTGTGAAGAATTAACTTATTGATCATGATTATATTAGATAGCACAAATATATCTATGGTGAATGGAGTGCAACTACGAAACTTTAGTGGAATGACCCATTAATTAACGAATGTTGATTAGCTTAATTTAAAAAAGTTTAGCCAGTTAATCTCGAATTCGTCGGAGCCCATAATCTATAAGTCCATTAGATTTCACTATAGCTCATAAGGAATTCACTTAGAACATTTTGTTGGAATAATTTGAATTGTTCGAATAAGGAAAGAGAGAGAAACCGACGAATATATATAAGCGTCGGTTATAAGTTTAAGATAGAGTTTTTATGTTAAAATGTGATTTAAATATTAAAAATATGAATACGAATTCATATTCAGAAGCTTGAGGAAATGGTCAAAATTGTGAAAAATCAAAATATTGACTTTTGACTTTGAAGAGTCAAACTTTGACCGATTTTATATTCAAATTAAATATGATTTGAATTTTGAAAAAATGAATATGAACTCATGCTTTGGGAGGTCGAAATTTAGTCAAAACGGACAAAATGGTAAAAAGTCAAAATGTTGACTTGTTTGACTTGAACCCTAAACCCAAAATGTTGACTTTTTTACTTGAAAAAGTTAATGTTTGACTTTGATTTAAATGTCAAATTACCATATTACCCTTACACTAAGTTAGTAGAGTATGTGACTACATGAGATGTAGACACCTAGCCCACTAATAATTAGTAAAACGCTAGGTATTGAGATTTGGCAAGCTCAATTACATGCAATTTTACATGTAATTTGCTTATAAATAGGCTTTTATTTCAAGGGGCATTTTTAAAAATAGCAAAATAAATTAAAATATTTACAAGTTATAGCAAAATTTTGAATTCTATATCAATCTTTGTGTGCATGAAGCTTCATTATAATTTATTTTTTTGCTATTTTTTGCTATGTGGAACAAAACGTGACTTGTGTGCATATCAATCTTAGCATATCAATCTTTGTGTGCATGAAGCTTCAATTACCCTTTTGATCGTTTAATGATTGAATAACCTTCAACTTCAACGAATAAACTTTAATGAGAAGATCAAATTAATACAATGTAGCTAAGGCTAAGTCCCAGAAACCAGAGGAGAGAATACAGATCAATTTAATAGCTACAAAAATAAAACCAATCATCAGAAATCAAAAGAATAAAATATAATTTGCAACCACAAAAGAAAAGATAGTCGTACGATCAATTCAAGTCTCACAATGCGCCAAAAGTTAGAATCATGACAAGGCATGTAAGAGAAAATGATAGCAACCAACAAAAACAATAACAATAAAATATATCAGTTGTCTCTCCTAATTCACAAACCAATAATTTCCGCAACCCCTCTCCTTTATGAAAGTTATGATGTGGATTGGCATTCAAATTTCAAAATGAAAATGGAAATATGAGATGTACACCATTTCAACTCTCTCTCTTATCATTTGGAAATTATTTTGAGTCCAATGATAATGGGAACTTACTTTAAAGGAAAAAAACAACAATCTTTTTAACTCCAAAGGTCTCATCAGCCTTTTAAAGAAAGTTGATTGTGTCTTGCATCTCTTAGCTTTAATGATCACCTTTTTTTTCTTGTTGGTTATATCTGGTAACATCCATTATATTCTCATTTACGTAACATGGTTTCGTAACGACAACAAAATCTTATATTGGTAAGAAATGAAATGATCATGGATAAATAAACAATTATCTTCATTGACATACAACTTTTGAGAGTGTAAACTAGAAACATAACAATGAGGGTGCATGTCTAAAGTGAAAATATCATATCATTATGGAGATGTGTGAGAGAGTCTGGGTCTAAGCGTAATTGTGTAAATGAAATCCATAGATTCTGAATAAAGAAATTTAGTAAGCTAGTCATGTTTGTGTTCTATCTAGGTGATAAGAACAAGTATGATCTGTGCTCGATCGTGCTCACCCAATTTGTTCAACGGGGGTGCACTTTAAACATTTAGCGTAAATTTTCATATGGTTTGGGGTGAAATGGATTCGTTCAAGAGAAGGCTCAAGGTGGTCCTTTGTTTGAGGGAAGAATTGTTATAAATGCAAACAAAATTTCACATTGTTTAAGTAAGGAAGTGATCATTTGTATATAAGTGACAACGATTATCTCCATTATTGATATATATGAAATCTTTTGGGATAAAATTAGAAGCAAAGTTCTAAGGGTGTATGTTCAATACGAACAATATCACAATAATAAGGAGATAATTGTAAAAGTTGATTGTTGCTTTCACCATCTTTAATTCATTTTGACACTCCTTTTAAAAAGGTTTTCACGTCCACACACGTTGCTTAAAGGTATGATAAAGCCTAGTCAGACATTATTGCTCTTCGTTTTAAATCTATTAAATACTTTCCCCACCCTTTCCCACTATCATTTTTTTATTGATCTTACGGTACATAGATATTTTTTAGAAAAATGATATATAAAGATGTTTTTTTAGAAAAATGACATATAAAAATTAAATACAGTAGCAATGATTAGACACTCTTTATACAATTAATATGCTTAAAATCAAAAGTACTAGGCTAAATGATATAACTAAGAACCCCAAGAATTAAATAATTGGGGAGATGTCAAAAGGTAGCGGAGGTACACTTTAAAGTGTCGTCTTGAAAAATATTGTATGCTCTACACGAACTAGCTAGAAATAAAAGCTATAATGATCGTCTCGATAGAATAACTAAAAATTGGATGAAATTGCAATTTTAAACTATTCGAATTTGACAGAACTCTTTAATATTTGCTCACAACGAAACTCAAGAGACAAAAAAAAAAAAAAAAAAAAAAGAAACAAGAGAACTTTTCAATTTGAGGTAAGATATATGCTACGAATAAAAAACAATTTTCTATTTATAGGCTAACAAACTTAGTGACTCTCCAATATACAAAATAAAATCAAAGAAATATATAAAAAAAAAAAAGTAAAATATTTGTCAAATTCAAGGTTGTCACACAAAATTAAAAATAATTCAATACAAATTAAAAATAGGTACATTTTCAAAACATTTTAAATAATTAAATTTATTAATACAATAATTGAGATCGAAAGATTTGAACAATCCAACTCTATGATTAAAGATCATACCAATTACCATCAAGGTAAATTCAATTTAATTCTTCTTTTTAAAATAAATCTGCAAAAATTAGATATTTTATTTTTTTATATTTTTCATTTGTGATATTGGTATTTTAATTCCTCCTAAATTTCTAAACTTTAACAATGGTGTGCACCATTTACGTACATTATAATATATCATTAGACTTAGAATTTGAAAATTCAAAACGGAATTATAATTTAAAAAATCACTTCTAAAATAATAACCTAACTTGTTAGAGTGGTTTTACTCAACGATATTTAATATCAACTCTTCCTTTAAATCAATGATAATTCATTCATGACTCCTGTTCTATTGTTGTTGTACTAGGAAAATAAAAGATTTGAGTTGAGAAAAGAGAAATAATTAATATGAGTAGGGTAAAGTTGAGAAAACCAAATCTTTCTTTTTACATACATATATGTGTTGTGGAAGGAAACAAAAACTGATTCATTTAATTCAAACCAACCCAAGTCGAGGATGAGTTAATTAATGAACTAAGTAGAAATTCCCATAATTCCTAGTACACAGCATGGGACACGAATCAACTTAGTGCTGCAATCCTAGAAGATTGAAACCTAAAACTTAAAAAGCTTAGCTATTGTGGGACGACACATGTAGCCATTGTGGGATGACACATATATCAAATTGTTTTTCCTTATAGGCCACATCATCATCATCATTTTATATACATACATACACTATCTAAAAGGGATTATTATAGGCGACAAATATTTCGTTTTCCCTTTACCCATTTTAGTAGAGGGTTCGAAATATATCAACTAATATCAGGTTTAAAATCATTAAATACATTAATTTCTCTTTATTTTTAAGCATTACAAAAAAACAAAAAAAAAATGTGCATCCAACTCCAACTCCAACTAATTTTTCATTGATAGGATATTATCTTTATTTTTTTTTTATTTTTTTTTTAAGTACAAACGAGGGTGAACCCGAGATTAATTTTTTGGTCTTTAATTATAAACAGGTGTCAGTTGAGTTAAATTTTTGATAACATGAATTAAACTATTGTTAACTTAATTATTAAAAATACCTCTAAACTTTCGTAGTTTGTGTAAAAAAATATTCTAATTAAACTTTCAGAAGTTTAAAAAGTGCACTTAAACTTTCAAAAAAAACATTAAAAAAAATCCTATTGGTTTTGGATGAAAACCTTTAAAGTTTTTTTAAAAAAATATATTTAAACTCTTATTAATTCAATTTTCACACCAAAATAAAAACCAAAATTATAACTTAAAATATAAAATTTCACAAAATCTTACAAATTTCTAAAATAAATATTTCTCATTAAAATATGCTAAAACAATAAAAAATTTGTATTTAACTATTAATACACAATACTAAACTATTAACATAAAACTTCATTTAAACATTTAAGTCCTAAAATGTATGGATGTTTCGATTATTTTCTTTATTTTTATTAGCGAGTCAATATACCTTATTAAAAATGTGTTTTATTTATTTATTTATTTTTATTGGACAATAGTGAGAAGAAAAAGAAAAGAAAAATAGAGAAGTTTTGTCGGGATCAACAGCTTGTGCTATATATATAACAACAATAATTTTTGTGATTTTTTTTTTTTTAAGTTTAAGAGTATTTTAAAAACTTTTGCATATTTATAGGTATTTTTAAATAGGTATATTTTCAAAAGTTTAGTTAATAGTTAAGTATAATTTTTCATAATATTTTAAATAAAATACTTCTTAAAAATATTTACCTAAGTATAGGAATATATCACAATCTGTGTGTGATACAATATTAAAGATAAAGATAGACTATTACCTGTGTCTATCTTTACATATAAATATATATAAATATCTATTTTGGCTTATAACTGTCTATCATAGAGAGATTGACATTTTATTATATTTTGTAAATATTTTTATTTTTATTTTACTATACTTGAAAATAGCACTTTATTATTATTATTGGATTGGTTATTCTTTTAGTCTGTATTAAAAGAGATATTTATCTTAGAATTTTTTGAGATTTTGATCAATTTGATGTTTTAACTTAAATTTTTAATTATTCAAAACATTAGTGTAAAATTTGGATCAATTAGAGTTTTTTTTTTTTTTTTTTTTTTTTTTTTTTTTTTTTTTTTAAGTTTTAAGGTATTTTATAAAACTATATTTTTTTTTAACCGTTTTAACTTTTTATCTAAGCTAACAATTGTAAGAGTAGTTTTTTATACTCTTTAAATTTTATCCAAAAAAGTAACTAGGAATATCTTTTACACAATCCACAAAATTCACATTTTTTTTTTATAATTTAGTCAATATTATTTTGGCCTCTATACAGACTTTCTAAATCTTAAGTTTAGTCTTTCAAAATTATTTTTTTACTGAAATTAATTAAATAACAATAATAAATTTTGTTTTAGAAAATACAATGTGTATATGTTTTCAAATTTTGAGATGAAAATGTGGTTTTTTTCAAATAGAGCAATATGATTAATTTATTTGTATTTATTTACAAATAAAGACAAATATTATCCACTTGGCTATATTTAAAAATATTTTCAAAATTTTATTATTTAAAATATTTTTTTTTATTAAAAGTATATGAACTAAAATTGGACTATAGAAATTAAATGGACTAAAATGGTGAGGTCCTAAGATCAAGTTACTTGTATTATTGTTAATTGAGTTGTTTGAGATGAAACTCTATATCGATCTAATATGGTATTAGATACCATAAAATCTAAATGGATATTAGGTAGGAAAAAAAAAAAGAGATTCAACTAAAATTGATGAACTCAAAAAGACACCCACCTTAAAAATTAATGTCGAAAATCCTACGTCAAAAGAATAAACTTCATAATTTTTTGAAATACAGGTAAAAAACGTTTAAGTTATCAAACGGATCCTTAATCTCTGCTTTTCCGATTGCTCTCCATATATTACGCTTTTCATAAAGCCTTTATTGACAATGTAAAATCAGCTTTTAGACAGATATGTATGGAATATCTTTAACTAGTTGAATGACAAAATGAATATATTATATATCTATCTATGCCATGAACGATTTAAAAATATATACTGCCATTGGATATCTCTTAAAAAAGTCCAAGCATTTACTTTAATATATAGTTGGCATGTTTGGAATCATGCACATATCTAATAGTGTATAATATTATTCTCATGTAGATGACTTCATGTTTAGGTTGTTTGAATATGAAATGATAATGTTAATTGGTTTCATTTTTATATTATTGTATATGAGATAAAACCTTTCCATTTAGACTTAATTTGAACCTAAAGATCTAATTTAACTTCTATCTGAGACATCTCACGTTAATGAATCGAAAGAGTTATCCAAAATACACATAAATTCATGATTTTTTAATATATATTTGAGAATTTGTATAGTTTTTGGGTGTATTTAAAGGAAAAAAAAAAAAACAAATTTTGTGTTAACCACACATGCATGCCTAAGTCTTTTGTGTTCATCATAGGGTTTCATATACGCCTTGGGTTTATCACCTTGCCCTGCCCAAGTATTCAACTTCTCTATTAAATAGTGCCTTTGATTTGGCCATGTTTAATGATGATTAGTGTGTTAAAGACATGCATCACTCCAAATGAATAATAAATTACTTCTAAGAAAAACTTGCGTAATAGATTTTGTTTTATACACAAAAGTTGTTGATCATGATTCTTTTGATGAAAAGATGAGAAATCAAATCACACACATTTTTAAAAATATACAGATTATTCTTGTTATTCTTAATTGACCTTGAAATGAACCTGTCCTTCTTAATATGTTATATATTAAGGTCTAATATGCAAATCTAAATGGGGCAAAAATAAAACCCAACTCAAAATTGATGAATCAAAAGAAGCACCACTTGATGGAACATCTTTAGGATCGAACATTAAAAAGGATATAGAAGGTTATCTCCAATGGTAGATGCAAAAATTTTGTCAATGAAGAGCTAATTTATAGTTCAATAAAAATAATTTGAACAAAATGTACAGTTAAAGTGAATATATTGGATGCAAAAAATTTGATATGTTGCGAAAAAAAACCTCTAATATATTATTGCACGAATAAGAAAAAAAAAAAACAGCAGAAAACTTATGAGTGAACAGTAAAATGAGGAAACATATAGAATAAACATGTGCTCTAATTTGAAAAAAACCATAACAGCTAAAAAGAAATTCACTATATCAAAAATGGTTACTTTCAATTAGAATCTAAGCATTTTTACCACTCATATCGTACTCTTTTTCTACACTCAATTAGAATCGATGCGTAAAGTATTTTTAACTTAGACGATCTAGAACAAAAGTTATAAGCTTCTTTTACAATGTTCAGAGTTCTTCAATTTTTTTTTAGATTTTCTAATATTGGATAAATGCACTTTTAATACTTTTTTCAAATTCCAACGTGATTTGGTATAAACAACTTCATTCATACGAAGAAATTGTTACTTTATGTATAACCCAAATACATAATAATAGTACGAGAAAATTAGAGATATTGTCTTTAATGATTGTGTTGCCACAATTTTTACTTTGAACATGATTAGTTTCTAAACAAACAAAAAATCGTTAAATTTTCTTTGTAATAGACATAAAACATAATCGTTTAACGAGCATTGTACTTTGTATCATGTTAATAAACTTTAATAACTTTAATCATGAAATAGTTACGTTTCTTCTTTCTCTTAAAATAAAGACTACTCTTTATACTTGATTGAGGTGTTTAGGAGTTGTCTCTTCCTCTTTTTATCTTGTACAAAAAATGGAGTTGTTGAGATTTTTATTAATTTTTTCTTTTTAACTGGGAAGATTTAAGGAGCTAAAGTCGGGTTTCTAATTTGTTTTGGCTGGATTCTTGATGTGTTAATAGTGATATCTAAAGGGGAACATTTCTTTTGAGTTTAAAGAAAAAACACTTTAGAAAGTACATCTTATCATAATATATTTAATTTGTTTTCAATCCCCATTGAAAAAGATATTTCTATGTCATACCCCTGGATATTTTTATGTCATCCCTCATCTTATGGTAATAGTGGTAAGTATCTATTTAAATTTTAATACTTAGATGTATCTCAAGATATACTAATCTTTGTGCATATTTCTCTTCTCACAATTTACATAAAAAAAATCACAATATTGAAATATTTCGAAAAAGAAATAAAAAGGGTTTGTTATAACAAGTTATGATCGAACAATTTGATTGGATGTACAAAAATAAATATTGCCTAAACCTATTTTCTTTGGTCCTTTAACATTTAGAGTGATTTAGGTTTCATTTAGTAACTATTTAAAATTTAAAATTTTGTGCTTTTTTACCCCAATTTTTCACCACTATTTTAATTATTCCTTATCTAATATTAGATTGGTTTGAGTCAAATTCCAAAATAAAAAACAAATCCTTTTAAGGGTTTTTATTGGTTTCCAAATCTTGGCTTGACTTTCTAACCAAAGAAAAAAAAAAGTAGATTAGACAACGAAGAAACAAGCATAGTTAGTTTATAGCAAAAATTCAAATAGTTGTCCCATAGTTACTTAGGCTATTTAGTAAACATTTAATTGTTTTTTGTTTTTCTGTTTTTAGTTTTTAAGCATTTGAGTGTATTTTCCTTCATAAGTAGATGATTGAATTTTTTTAGGAAATTTCAAAAACAAACACAAATTTTTAAAAGTTAATTTTTTTAGTTTTTAAAACTTTTTTAGTTTTCTTAAATTCATTGATAAAAAATAGATGACAAAGAAAGATATTTGACAATGAAAGTAGTATTTATAACCTTAATTTTTAAAAACAAAATGGTTACAAAACGAGAATTTAGTTTTTATTTTGGTTTTTGAAAGTTAAGCATTGTAAACACTATTTTAACTAATATTTTTTTAAAAAATAAACCAAAATTTAAAAACTAAAAAAAAAAAATAGAATTTGTTTTTAGAATTGACTAAGAATTCAAGTAATTTTTTTAAGAAAAATGTGAGAGCGATTATAAAATATTTAAGGGGAAATGATATACATTTAAACAATAGAAAACTTAAAAACAAAATCGTTAAGAAAATTGTGCCTTATTTGGTCTTTTTTTTTTTTACTTTTGAAAATTTTGAAATTAAGCTTATAAACATCACGTCTAGTAATTGTTTATTTTATTATTTTGTAAAATGCTTTTCAAAATGCAAAGCCAAGCTTTTAAAACTACTAACTCCTTGTTTATTTTTACATCATCTAAAAATTCTGTTACTTAATTAGTAAATATGAGAACCATGGTGTAGAAATCTGAAATTATTATGGAACCAGCACATTATTTAAAAGTTAAAAAGTATTAAAAAATAAAAATAGTTAGAAAAATTATTGTCAATGACAAAACTGTTAAAAATAATTACAAAATATAGCAAAATTTTAGTTTTTATCAATGATAGACATTCATAAACTTTGATCATTGTCTTTCAATGCACTGATAAACCAACACAGTGATAAACTTTTACAAAAGTAAAATTAAAAAATCAAAATAGTTAGAACCAACACACTGATAAAAGTTTATCAATGCTTATTATGCATTGATGGAAGTCTGTTGGTGATTTTATATCTAAAATTTTGTATTTTTTTTATTTTACTATATTTGAAAATATATTCCAAATAGATTCATCTTTTTTTCAAATCTCAATTAATATTTTTATTCACCAACCTAAACTATAGCAGCATATAATATTATTATTATTAAAAAAGAACACTTTGATCTAATTTATTAGTTGTATCGTCTACTTAACGTTCCATTCATATTCATATGGGCCACTTTAGTTAGAAAAAGATTATAAATCCAAGACATAAAAAAGTCATATAAAATCAATCTTATCGTATGAAACATATATGCGACCCCTACTGTCACAAAAATAAATAAATAAATAAATAAAAGGAATCTATAATTAAACAAAAACAAATTAGAAAAAAAGGTGTCTTTCTAATCCCTAAGTTAAAAAAAAAAAAATGTATTTGGTGTTTGAGTTTTAAAAGTGTATTTTTTTAGTTTCAAATTTATAAAAATAGATTTATTTGTTTGAGTTTTTTAAACATACCTTCTAATTTCTAATGGTTTAAAAATAGGTTTAAGAGGTCTTTCAAATAATTTTATATTTTTATTTAAAAAAATTATATGATATTTATAATTAGAAGAATAATTTCTAAAAGTCATATTTTCCATATAACCATTTTTTCTAATTTTAAACATTATATAGGAGCATTTTTAAAAACAGCAAAATAAATTAAAATATTTAAAAGCAATAGCAAAATTTTGGATTCTATCACTTATAGTCTTCTATCACTATTGCATATCAATGATTATCAGTGATAGAAATTACTATAGGTTATAAATATTTTGTAAAATCTACTATTTTAAAATAATTATAAAGGATTTATTATAAGTTGTAAATATTGTGTAAAATCTATTATTTTTAAAAATATTCATTTATAATTATTTTTAAAAAGTCAAACAAAACAAACTTGTAAAACCTAATTATAAACTTATTTTTAAAAATTCAAAAATTAAGAAGACACGTATTGAAAATTTAAGAATCAAATAAATTTGTTCTTATAAGCCTCGGAACTAAAATAGATACTCCCTTTTAAAACTCACAAGTCAAATGTAGATATTCGACAAAACTTGAGACTACAAAGGATAATCTCCCCGCTAAATGTTGTTTGAGTAAGCATCCACTTAATTAAAGTGGTGTCCACAATGAGGTCGTCCAAAGTATTTATAAGCACCACAAGAAATGAATTTAAAATGCAAAAAGGTAATTTAGTGGTTAAATTAATTACGTATATAAGAAGATATTGGATGGGGTTTTAGAAGCTTTGCTTATTTCTCCTCATTTGTGATTAGATATATTTTTGTGTCTTTGTACATGAAGAAATTAGGTGAAGTTTTGAAGAGAGAGGGGAAGGCCTATTTAGGAGTTATTGCTGTCAGAACGGCAGATTCTGGTTTGATTGTAATAGCAAAGATTGCATTGAACCATGGAATGAGTCCACAAGTTTATTCACTCTATCGTTATTTTGTTGCTTCCATTGTTGTTGCTCCATTTTGCTTCCTCTCTTATAGGTACTTTTTTATTCTCTCTCTATTCATTGGTTTTTTTTGTTAACCCTTACTATTTTTTCTTCCTACACTTCGAAGTTTATTTCTTCAGTTTTAGTCTATATACTTTCAATATATTATCTCATATTTAGTTTTCAATTCTAGTTTGTTGTTTAGTTTTCAATTCTAGTTTGTTGTTTCATTTTTCAGAAATGTTTTGTTTTCTATATTAGTATTTCTATCGTTGAAATGTCTTTTGAATATGTGATTCGGTGCTTCGAACGATCAAGTTTTCGGGTCTTACTCGAATTTATTTTTTCCATGTATATTTATGTTACGTCATCTATGACTTTAGTCTTAAGATGTAAACAAGTGTGATACATTAAGCTCTATAACCCTAAAGGTGTTGGTAGTCAATCTGCATTTTGAACTATTCTCTAATAATAAACTATGCTCACTGACAACATGAACTCAACTCAACTAACACTTATATGTAACCAAACACAAAACGTCTTGGGTTCAAATCTCTCACCCCAAGTTGTATTACAATGTTTAAAAAAGAAAAAAACTATTTTCACTCTATTCATAGATGTGGTTAACTCACTATTAGTAAATTTGATTTTTTGTTTTATTTATAAATATATTTATGATGAAAGTTTATCAGTTTCTATCATTGATAAAATTCAAAATTTTACTATATTTGAAAATGTCTCTTATTCTTCTTCTTCTTCTTATTTATTTATTATTATTTAATTTCAATCTATACAATTAATTTTAAGAACTAGATTTAAAATTTATTGAATGCATGGAGGCTAAAATTGGATAGTTGAAAGTATAGAGATGAGCTTACAACAATTTTGATTTTGGATGTCAGTTTTAGACTAACTGACATCGTAGATTACGAATGCGATTGTAATTTGATGACGGCTTGTTACGATATCAGTTTGTAACTGACATCAATACCCATGTCATCATACATATATGATGACGTTTTGTCCCAATGTCATTTATTAACCGTTATTGTTGTATGCTACCATTTTCGTTTATAATTAACATCACATCTACTATAATCTGTAACTATTATGTTAGCAAAATTTGGAACCCAAACTATGCATATAATCAATATTTACAAAACAAATAATTTTCCGCCATTGTTTCAATTAATTTTCACAAATATATATCACAAACTTCCCAAGAACGCACTTTGTCATATCATTTCAACATTCATCAATTCACAATTTAATTTCAATAAAGAGCTAATATACACTACATGTTCCAAATTAATCTTAAAGAAAAAACAAAAAAAAGAAGAAGAAAAATCCAAAGATCTACCAAAATCTAAGACCTCTTTAACAATTTAACAAAAGACAACCCTATACAATATGTTTCAAAACTACATAATGCAACTTTCAAAGCAAACAACCTTCATGTTTCGAATATCTCCCATATTTCATTTTTTTATAATTAATATCTAATTTCATTTTTACCCTAAGATCAAGTGAGTTGGAAAATTTGTTAGAAACAATGCATCTAAGGTTTCACTGTACAAATTTCGTACGCTCTTTAAAAAGTAGTTCAAATACTTTTATCTCGATCCATCTCCAGCATATCAATACAAATTTAGTTAAATTTTTATTTTCTAATTTATCGATTCTTTTGAACCTTCTCGATACATCTTGCCACATTACACATCAAGATTTGTTAATTTTATATATATATAATCCTCCCAAATCTTGCCGAATCTTATCTCTTTCAAAATTTCTCCAAAATTCTATTATCCTTACTAAATATTGTAACGAATAATAATTTACTATTCTCATAAATTTATATGAGTTTGTGAAAATCCAAATGGGTTTTTAAATTTTCAAAATATATTTTCCTTGGTGATTCAACATTTTTTTAATTTTGAAAAAGATAAAAAAAAAAAATTGAATAAGATTTGGGATATATATAGAATCTATGTGTTTATCTTGTCCGAAATTTCACCGAAAAAGCTAATACATATTGGATTTTGGTGTTAACAATGCTTGAAATTTCACTGAAACATCCCAAATACATAGAACCTCGGAACTATTTTTCCTGGAATTAACACTAAGATCTAGATAGTTTTGTCGAAATATATATGCAATTCTTCTCAATTCTATACCAACTCTTACTTCTCCATGAATTTTCTTCTTGCCATATTACTCAAAATCTTGCGAATCTTATTTACAATTTATATTTACTCGAATTTCTAATTTTTTTAATTGATTATGTAGTTAATTTACCAGTAATCTTCCCAAATTTCTCCAAATTGTGTGTATTAATTGGTAGTGTGCTTTTTAAATTTTAAAATGATTTGGAAAGATACCGAATTTTTGGTGTGTAATATGAGATGTACACTGAGAAAACTCAAAAGATAGAATTAGAGAAAATAATTTTTTAACTAAATCTGGATATCAATCTTGCTCAAGATAGACCAAGAATAAAGTGTTTGAAGGACTTTTTAAAAAGGTGTGATGCTTTTAACGGTGAAACCTTTGATGCGCACAATTTCCCAAGTGTGTTCTTACATCTCAAACAAAGATCGGATATTCAAGATAAGTTTTTCAAGTGCTCGAAGGTGCCTGAAATGCAAATCAATCTGTTCAAGTTGAATGAGACTTCAACAAAAATTCCCCATTAGAACATAAAACTCTACATTATTATTCAAAGAATCCAACTACCCAAAGACCCCAAATGGATTTGAAAGCATACAGATTCAAACATCCTCTCCTAAGGTACAAACCATCCCTTAAACAGACTAAGAAGGTACATCTGACAGTGCAAACTGAAGGAAAAAAAAGAAAATAAGCATACCTGAATCTGGTGGCAACAACAAATAGTTACATTATTACAAAACAGACAAAAACCACATATAAAGCCATAATTGTTGTATGGAAAGCTAAACAACTTCAAAATTATCATAACCAAAATAGGATATTTTAATCTTATTTCTTTCACTCTTTTGAAAAGTTTTAAAAATTTTATGAAAGACACTAACTATTATAATTCACAGAAAAGGACCAAGACCACGCATGACTTGGTTCATTCTTGCAAAGATCCTATTGCTCGGCACTATGGAGTAAGGCTTTTTTTTTTTCTTTAAGCTTGATGATATGAGTTCATACCTATTTAGAGTTTGTAGTTTCTTAAGCACTTAAAAAGTCAAGTAAAAAATATTTTAGTTTATACAAATAAAGATGTGTTTAATTAGTTGAGATAAATTTAAATTCTATGTGAAATGCCTTCTAAGTATACATAAAAAGGTACTTTTGACACTTAAAAATTTTAAAAGCTATTCCAAAATATAATGGTGGGTATTCTTTTATGGTATCTTTATGATAAATTTTTTCAGTAATTGGGGATTCAAACCTCCTACGTCAATGATCGAATGTCATATTAATTACCAACAACTAAGCTCGTTTTAATATATATGCTTATGGTATTTTTTTTTAAAGCATTACTGTCAAATTAATTTTTGACATATTTTAGACTTCATTTTTTTAACTTTTATTCTTTTTGGTATAACAATAGAAAAGAGAAACCAGATAAGAATCGAGCCAAATTGTTGAGAATTGATATTTACAAGTAGGGAAAATCAACTCACATGAGCAAAATGAATTATTACTGTGATTGTATGTAAGAATTTCAATGTTCTAATCGTTCAGTGGCATAAATGTTACACTAACATATTGGTTTAAATATTTGTTTTTTTTCTTTTTTAACTGTCAAGTTGTTTTTTATGATTGATTTATTATTTATTATTTATTTTTTGTTGTGATGTGGTGGGGGAATCTATGCAGGTCTGTGGTTATCACCAACACATATTTCACTGGTTTGAAATATGTAACTCCAACTTTTTCCACTGCTATGTCCAATTGCATTCCTGCCCTTTCCTTCTTCTTTGCTTGGATGCTTAGGTTTGTATTAACATCTCTCCCTCAACTTTAAATTTTTTTAAAGTAAATTCTATATATATATATATACACCTACCAAGTTAATTCAAATAAAACTCTAACTTTATCAATTTAGATTAACATCCTTCTTAGATAAAATGGTTGAATTTTTATAGCTCTAATTTCGAAAATAAAATTACTTTTTACGTTCTCTTGATAATCATTTAATCTTTTATTTTTGAAAATTAATCCAACAAATTCCACCTTTATTCACTGTTTTTCAATTTTTTTTTACTACATTATATGTGTGTTTTTAAAACCAAGAAAAATTTGACGATAAACTAAACTCTTTTACTGAATCATTTAAAAATTTGAAAGAAAATAAATTTAATTTAAAAAAGGAAAAAATAATTTTCCAACAAGGTCTTAGTTTTCAAAGCCTTTTACAATTTTTGAAAGACAATAAATTAGAAGAGCAGAAATTTTAGATGAAAGAAGTGTTTAAATTCTTAATATTTTAAAAAAAAATTAAAAAACCATGTAGTTATCCAACAACCTATAAAACTAACAAATTTAATTTATTAAAAGTTTCTGATAATGATTGAATAACATGAAATGGATTATTTTTTGCCTTATCTTTAAATTTATATACGAATAGGATGGAGAAGGTTGATATAAGGAGATTTTCAAGTCAAGTAAAGATAATAGGAACAGCAGTGACAGTGGGGGGAGCAATGATAATGACCTTCGTAGAAGGACCAAAGTTCAGATTTCCTTGGACAAATGAACATAATAGTTTCCATAATCACCCTTCAACTCCACCCTCCAATGTTAACAATCAAGATTCTTTCAAGGGGGTCATTTTGGTCACAATTGCTATTCTTGGCGCTTCTGTCTCATGCATCATCCAGGTATACACATATATATATACTAACATCAAATATAATCTTACCCCCAACATCAATTTGGCAATCAAATCCTAGGTTTATCTAATATATTATCAAACCTATAACATAATTATGTGAGATTGTTAAAAAAATCATTTGATTTTAAGTGAACTAATAAATTGTGACATTGCAGGCAATCGTATTGAAATCGTACCCACTGGGGTTGGTTGTAACATTTATGGTATGCATAGTGGGCGTTGTGGAAGGAACTGTGGTAGCCTTAGCAAAGGAATGGAACAACCCACCTGTCTGGTCTATTCATTTTGATTTTCAACTTTTGGCTTTCCTTTATGCTGTAAGTATATATATATTTATATATGACAAAATCTATCCTGATTAAAATTATAAAAAATAAAAAAATTGTTAAGTTTTATATTTTTCTTTAAGTTTGTTCACTTTTTTTTAATCATCCCAAGCTAAGTTTTTAACGAAATTTTGATAGAAGGTGTTTTGAACCATTAACTTGAAGTTGGTAGCTAGAGTTGTGGTTATAGTTTACTCCAGGCTTAGAGCTCTAAATATATAAAGTGGTATTTATAACTATTTATAAACTACAACATATTATTTCATAATCCCTTGTTTACTACACTTGTAGCTATTAATGTTATTTTCTATTCGTTCTTTCTTTCATACTTATTAACGTGTTTAGATGGAAGCAGACGAAACGCTAAACTATACCAACGCAATATAGACTGTTATAACCTTAAATTATTTAATAAATTTTATTTGTATATAACTTTGGCAGGGAATAATGATGTCAGGGTTTTCATACTTCATTCAAGGAGTTGTACTGGAAGCAAAGGGACCTGTGTTTTTGACAATATTTTTTCCTCTAAGTACCATTATAGTTGCAATCATAAGCTCTTTTGCTATCTCTGAGGTTTTGTCTTTGGGAAAGTAAGTTTCTCTCTTATATCCTCGTATTTAAACCTTATTTTAATTAAAACAAAGCCCTTTTAATGTTTCTTTATGTGATTCCAATTTATAAGAATCAAAACTGTGAATTATTACATTATTTGAGGCTTCTCGATCTTTGCAGGGTTATGGGAGCCTTGGTCATAATTATAGGTCTTTATTTAGTTTTATGGGGCAAAACCAAAGACCATGCCATTGAGAATAAGGCAGCCAGACCGATTGATGATGCGACACCAAGAGAGTGATTTTCAACTTTGAATAATAATGTTTTGTTTAGTAATATATGTGTGTAGCCACATAGGGGCTAGGGTATGTGCCCTCCTTAATTTATCCCTCTTTTGTATTTTTAATATAAATTGTTAAGTAATATATATTAATATAATAAAAAAGTTCACTTCAAGTAACTAAATGACCATGTTGTATAAATGACATGTAAAAAAAAAAAAACAGATAGCAAAAGTATAAAATAATTGCATATATGGCACAAAAATTGGTTAAATAGTAAAAAGCTCACTCTCAACTAGTATTTCAAAATTTTCTTCCTGATTTCTCAAATTGAAAGCTATATTGTAAAAAGATTTCTTTCTGATTTCTTAAATTGAAAACTATAAGTGATATATTTTAAGGTGAGAAATGTGCTAGAAAAATGTTTTGCTCTCATTGACAGCGACTATCATTCATAAGTTCTCTATCAAATGATAGCTAATGAAGGGAAGAATTAGCATTTTAAAATATTTTACTAGTCATCAATCGTTTACTATTTGTATTTTATGCTCATGTTATATTTCTAATTTATTTTTGTCAAATCCTAGTAGTAGTGCCATTTTTCTACTTCGGATTTTCTTTGGCTACCCAGATTTGTTCATCTCTAATGGGCTTTCAAGCTCAACTCATGCAAATTCTAATAAGGTAAAGTAGCACACACGTCCTTTTCTTTTTAACAATAATCAAATAACACCTTTTTTTTTTAGATAAAACACATTTTGTCTCCAAATAGGCGTGATTGGTTAAAAAGTCCCTAACTAATAAATCAATTAAAAATTTTAAGGAAGAAAAAGTGAAAAATAAACCTCAAACAAGAAATGAAATAAAATATTTTAAGGAAGAAAAAGAAAGAAATAAACCTCAAACAAAAAATGAAGAGAGAAAAGAAGAAAAACAAACCTGAAAAGGGAAGGAAATCAAATATTTTAGAGAAGAAAAAGAGAGAAATAAACCTAAAAATTGAATGGAATTAAATATTTTAAGAAAGAAAACGAGAGAAATAAACTTTAAAATATTTGATTTCATTTTCATTTTGTTTATTTTTTTTTTCATCTTTAAAATATTTGATTTCATTCCATTTTTTAGGTTTATTTCTCTCATTTTCTTCTTTAAAATATTTGATTTTATTTTCGTTTATTTCTCTCTTTTTCGTCCTTTAGATTTATTTTTCATTTTCTTCCTTAAAATATTTGATTTCATTCCTTTTGAGGTTTATTTCTCTCCTTTTCTTGCCTAAAATATTTGATTCTATTACCTTTTTTATGTTCATTTCTCTCATTTTCTTCCTTAAAATATTTGATTTCATTCCCTTTTTAAGTTTATTTCTTTCTTTTTCTTGTTTAAAATATTTGATTTCATTCCTTTTTTTAGGTTTATTTCTCTCTTTTTCTTGCTTAAAATATTTGATTTCATTCCCTCTTCGAAATTTATTTCTCTCTTTTTCTTCCTTAAAATATTTGATTTCATTCCCTTTTCGAGGTTTATTTCTCTCGTTTTCTTCCTTAAAATATTTGATTTCATTCCCTCTTCGAAATTTATTTCTCTCTTTTTCTTCCTTAAAATATTTGATTTCATTCCCTTTTCGAGGTTTATTTCTCTTCAAATATTTGATTTCATTCCCTTTTCGAGGTTTATTTTTCTCTTTTTCTTCCTTAAAATATTTGATTTCATTCCTTTATTTTTTTAGGTTTATTTCTCTCCTTTTCTTCCTTAAAATATTTGATTTGATTTGATTTTTTAGGTTTCTTTGTTTCTTTTTCTTCCTTAAAATAAATCAATTAAAAATAAACACAAAATTGGGTAAATATATATGATGTAGAGAAATGACTTGGAATTTTTTTTTTAAAAATGTGTCACCTCCCTCTCTTCTTTCTCTCTCTACTCTCGTCTTCTCTCGTCCCATCCATCTTCTCTTCACTTCTTTAGAATTTTTTGTTTATAATAACTGTATCAATATTCAGTAGCACTGAACATCTGAAAATGCCTTCAAATACCAAACAGTTCTTCAAATCAAAGGAGATGAGCAAAAATTGGTTGGAAAACTCGTGAGAAAATAAGCTTCAGATCCGAAAGCTAGAAACCACCATTTCTTTGAGTTTTGAAAAGAGATCCAAACCTTACTGTTTGTGCAATAGAGAGGGCTAGGGAGAGTTTATAGAGAAAAAGAACAAAGTGATGTTATTTCCACATGGGGTTCAGATAGGGAAGTATTTCAAAATTGCAATAAGGAAATGCAACGACTTCCTTATTGGTTGTCATACTAGGACGTTTCAAACTATGATATGAGTCCCGTCGAAGCGCAAAAGGAATGGAGAAGAGGACAATGGCAACAATTCATGAGATGCTTTTGTTTTTTACTGTAGAGAAGAGGAGGATCTGACGGGCGATGAGACAGAATCAGAGTAGAGAGAGAAAGAAGAGAGAGATCAGGTGACACGTATTAAAAAAAAAGGAAAATTGTAGTAGTAGCCTTTCGAATATATGATGTAGAAAATATAGCACATTGTTTTTCAAATATGGCAAATTCTGCTTTTTAAAATACTCTACATTTTAAATTTATTATTATTCTCAAACTATCATTTTATAACTTATTTTGTCTCCCCATTTTAATGTCCTACATTCTTATGTTTCTCTCGCTTTTTAAGGCCAGATCATTTTTTCTCTTACGAAAAAAACAATTTGTTTATTATTCAATAACGTACGTATTTCTTCTATTCTTTTTAAGGCTATAATCATCTTTTCTTATACGGGAAAAACGATTTGTGTCTTAATATTGATTTTAGGATATCAATGGTTATGGAAAATAAGACATGCACAGTGGAAATAGAATCGAAATTTTACCCTAATAACATCTTGTTAATATGCATAGTTCTAAACCCTAAATTCAATAAATTTACCTTTGTAGTTTCTAAATTAACCATCTACTCCTCGATCACGAACTCGGACTAGTAGTCATCTACTATCCTCCAAACTCAGAACCTGGTTGTGGGTCCCATTGGATGAAGGAATCAGGAGAAAAAAAGAGATGAAAATTGAGTTATGAAATAGGGTAATTGGGCAAAAACAATTTTTTTATTTTTACAAAGGAAAAATTAGCAGCCCAATTTTATTCTTCAAAAAATTTCAATCCTTTGTAAAAAAAACCCAAGAGCCCAAATTTATAATAAATTTACATGCAAAGTTGCATGTACAACAAGCTCATGGGCCAACAACACATAACCCACTAACAATTAGTGGGCTTAATATCTTGAAAGTGTGGCAATACCTAGCTCACTAGAAATGGTGGGATTATCAAACAAAATGTTCGTTTTTTCCACTAACTTTGATCATTGAGCAAAATGATCATTTGGTCAAACTCAAACTTTGACTTTTCAAACCAAATAATCAATATTTTGACTTTTGGCAATTTTGTTCGTCTTGACTAATTTTGACCTACTGAGCATGAAACATCATTTATTTACTCAAGATTCAAATCACGTTTGAATATATGAACGATCAAAGTTTGACTTTTCAAAGTCAAAAGTCAACATTTTGAGTTTTTGCAACTTTGACTATTTCCATCATTTTCGAGCTTTCTAGTTTGAATCTGCATTCATACTTTTAATATTTAAATTTCATTCATACATAAACACTACTACAAATTTCGTTATTGAAACTATTTATGATGCAAATTTTGCGTCGTTGAAGCCCTAATTTGTAGTAGTGAAAACTCTATTTCTAATTTGATAATAGACGGCTATGTCATATATACTTGTCAATTTCTCTCTGATCTTCATCTAATTCAAACAATTCGACTTAGTCCATCATACTATTCTAAGTTTATTACATATGAGCTAGTAGGGGAACCTAATGAACCTGTAGACCATGGGCTCCAAAGATTCAAGATTAAATGGCTAAACTATTTTAGACCGAGCTAAGCAACATTTGTTAACTAATGAGTCATTTCACTAAATTCTCGTAGTTTGCATTCCTCTAACTAGAGATATATTTGTGTCCATCTAATATAACCATGATCGGTAAGTAAATCTTTCACAGATTGTTCGTAACCTCGGTTGGGTCAAATTATCGTTTTAACCCCGAGACTACATCTTGCTTCTTAAGTTCAATTGATCCACTATTGAACAATTGGTTTAATGTCCAACCTATAAACCAAATCCCTCTTGGACCAATGAGAGGGTGGGGCCCCTTGTTCAAGACTTGGATTCAGTCTTTAAGAGGAACAACCTATCTATTAACCATAAAGTGGCACTACTACAAAAACAGCCTTACTTGACGCCTGTAGTTTTGATATACTTGACAGTTTTAATAAAACTGTCAAGTAAATTGAAAAAACGTCAAGAATAATAAAAAATGGAAACATATATAAATTTTCAATTATTTTTTTCAATACTTGACATATTGAGAGCGTCAAGTATAGTTTTATTTACTTGACATTTTTTAAATGTCAAGAATGACCTAGTTTTAAATAAGTTTTCTCCTTTTATCTAAAAAAAAATTATCCCCAAATTTTGCTTTCATTTCTCCATCAATACCCCAAATTAAATTTCCCTTTTTTCCCACGCAAATTTCTCAAATTTTTCATAAACTTAACAAATGCTCCATACGTTCTTAACTTTCCCAAATTTCTCAACGAGGGACGACGAACAGCTCCTCCCAAATTTCCCATAGCCCTAGCTCTGTGCCAAAAATTTTCTCTCGCCCAAGGAAGAACAAGGTATCGTTCACCCATTTCTTCTTCTTCTTTTATCTCTCTGCCTCTTCTTCTTTTTTCCTTCTTTTTCTTCCTCTTCTCTTAGGTTTGCAACAATGAGAGAGTTCGGCAACCTGAGCTTTCAGAATGGATTTCTCAGCCTCCACGGCAGCGTAGTGCTTTGTGGTGACGACGAGATTAGCGACGATTTGTTGTTTCTACTTCTACAAGAATCAACTTTCAAGTACGAAAACCATCGCCCTTGTAATCAATATCTATAAATTTCTCTCTCGCTCAAACAACCGAGATCGTTCTTTCTCTATTTCCTCTCTTCATTTCACTTTTTTCAAAGGGTTTTTGGTTTGGTGTTGTAGAATACAAATGGGTTTTGATAAGTTGTGTCCATCTTTGCTTAACTTCTTGGTTCTTAATAATTATTTTGTTAGTTACGAACTTGATGTTAACATGGAGAATGTGGTAGATTTTTTTTACATCAAAAGCTTCTTTCCCTAGCAAAGGATCCAGATAAGTGCCATGTCTATCACATTCGTTTTATGGAGGTATTTTTTCAATTTCATTTGTATAATTTTCAGAGGAAGCTAATGGGCAATTTGGAATTACTGAATTTACATATTACAAAATTTTAGGCAAAAATTACCAAGACATTTATGGCACTCTGTGCTGCTATTCTGGTCTTGATCCAATCAGTTTTTGCACCTTCAGCTTTTGCCTACTCTGCAACTACAACTGGGGGTCCATCGGCTGCCACCTTTAGAGGAAGATTTTTTTGATCTAAACTATTGAGCAGTGCTTGGCCTGGTTTCTTTGCTAGATGTTCACAAACATTATATGGGTTGGACCATCTTACGGCTTTGGCTCCTCTTTCCATTGGGCGTACTCACATGGAAAGTGCTGCTGTTGGAGCTCTTTGGGGCTGTGGCCATGATGCAGGCCCGGTTATCTTGGGCCTCACATTTCTTCTATTGAAAGACCGACTTCATATTGAAATTATTCATACCTGGGGCACAAGAGTCATTGGTATTACTCTGCTTGTAATCGATGACAATTTGAACCATGTGTGATTGAGGTATTAATGATGCAGGCCAATTTATCTGTTTGTTTATTTGACTACCTTTGTTTTAAGATTGATATTGATATTGATGCAGGCTAGGTTATCTTGAGAGAGCAAAGCTCTAGTGGAAGGGAATGCAGAGAAGATGAATTTGAGATTGATATTGATGATCTCAGTGATGATACACTTTTCAAATTACGGAAGCTACTAGATGATCGTTTTTAGAAGAAACAAAAGAATAATGCTAGTGCTGAACCGTGTGTGATTGAGGTATTAATAACAATTCAACATTTGTACTCTCTAAGGCTAATGATCCAGGAGGATGTCTTATTCTCCCAAGTTCCACCTTCCCATACTATATTATTGCAAGCTCCGTTTTTTATCAAAATAAATGAAGTGTCAAATTTCATGTATCTCAGGTTGATCGAGGGAAAGCTATACTCATTCACCCCTAGTACTAAGTTTCCTTTTGGAGAACTAAAAGTGTCCTTCTCATCACACACTTGTAGTCAATTGTTACTCTACAATTTTTTGGTTCTTGTGGACCAATGTAATCTTGGTTTCAATTCTTGATATGTATCATATATCCCGAGATTGAAGATGTATCTAGGTTCAGTCACTTGATATAATTTTTGTTTCAATGCACAATTAGTCATGGAAACATAATTTTGATCTCAGTGCTGTTATCACTCATCTACTTGTTCAGTATGTCTTCATTTTAGCCAAGAGTGAATTCCTTAATGTGCATGGTGGAGTACATAATTCTATTCATCACAATTCTTAAAGATGATAGCTACAATAGTTTTGGTATAAGATTCCCACCCACTTATGATATAGTTTGTCTAAAACACAGTGAATTTAGTTAGAACAACATGTTCAAGTTTGTCCCCTAAAGTACTTCTCATGTTGTATCCATAATTTGGATCTTAAAGTGTTGTAATTTTAACCATCAGCTTAATTATAGCTAATTGAACTACTAATTTAGTAATTTTTATTGTTGTAAAGTGTTGTATGTATATTTTTATTTAGCTAATTCAACTACTAAAAAAATTTGCACAAAGTGGAGTAGTGGATTTCTCTACATTGTTCATCTTTTGTTTGTTATGGACATTGAAAAATTGAAATTATACCTTTGACAAATTTAAATTTTACACCCTCGATTTATATATCTATGTATGTATTTGAAATTGTGTGTGTTGCGGAGCTTAGTGGCTCGATTTAACTACTTTTTCTGGTTGTATAGTACTATTTTCCTGGCTCGATTACTTATATATATTATTTCTCAGTTTTGTTGCTACAAGTTGAGAGAACTTTTCTTCAACTTGGATTGTAAGAATGAAGAGAAGAGCACTGATGGGGATTTGATTTGATGGGAATTTTCACAAGAACAGAAGTAACCGAAAAAAAGTATGCAGTCTGTCTTTCTTCTCTATAAAATTGTATACATCTCTGCCCTTTCGATCCCGCTTGATTTCAAACTGTATACATCTCTCTAAAACTATCTTTCTTCTCTATAAAACTATAAACTGTATATAGTTTATAAGTGTTTTGACTTTTATTTTGGTTATCTGAAAGCCGGTTTCAGTGATTATCATTCCTTGAACTTGAATGTTATCTTAGTGAATTTAATATTAACTGAAATAAGGTTATAAAAGATCAGTTTAAAGGACAAGAAAAAGAAATGTACTAACAATTGAATATTCACATATATTCAACTGCATTTTAGGGTTGTAACTTCATAGATTTTATGGGCCACATTGTGATTATTATATTGTTCCCTTCTTCTAGATAATAAACATATTTCGATTCATAATTTAAAAATGTTCTTATCTTATAATTAAAAGTAATGTTAAGTATAGTTTTAATATGCACACACACACATATATATATATATATATATATATATATAATATATATATATGTATGTATATATATATATATATATGATATTAAGGCATAATTTCTTTTTGTTGGCATAAGTGATAATGATCACTAGGAATGTGAACTTGCTGAGTCACAATGAGGGAGAAGATGTTTTATTATTTGATTTTCAATGGTTGATAGATATATAATATGTGTTGGGATGGATATGTCTTTTAAAAGGAAATATGAAGAATTTGTTAGCAACTTCAAGTTTGTTTTTGCGAGAAATGGCCTTTTGTTTGCAAATTCTCGGAGATGCCGTTGAAGAACAGAGAGGAAGCTTTGAGGAGATGGTTTAAGATTAAGGTCTTCATGCCCATTAGAGTTGCTCTTGCACTGCTCAAATTTGTTTCTCTCTACATCTTCTTCTCTTGGGTAATTTCACTTTCTCCTTTCTTTACAACTTATTTTAATATTTTTGTCATGAAATTTTGAAATTAGGAGTTATGTGGTCAATAACACAAATTGGAGACTCTTCAAGTGATTGGAACGTTATTGAGCTGTATTGGAGTTGTGTTAATCATTAGAGGCTAGCCATATGTGTGTTGAAATGAATTGGTTGATCCAACTGCATTTTGCTTTAGATTTATCTACTATTGTGGCCTCAAATGGTTGGTAACTTTGTTTTTTTACCCCAAAACTATTACGCTAGCTCTTAAAGTCAATCCTTTTCTAATACCATTTCCTTTTGATTATATTCCATTTGTCTAAGTTTGCATTATTGCTAGTATAACAGCATGATACTGGTTTAATGAAACTGCAATTATGTCTCTGGTGGATTTTCACTTCTAGGATTTTTAAAGAGTGGTGTCTATGGGCAACCAAAGTACAAGCCAACTAGTTAAGGTATTGTTAGAAGTTTGAATTTTCACTCACTTATGTTATTAAATTTACAAAGTAGTGTCTTTGAGGTTAATTTTATTCATTAGAGGGGGGAGGTTATATTCACTTGCACATGGTCAGTTGTTAATTATTGTAATTCCTCTCGAAAGGTTAACATGGATTAAGAGTAAAACACATGTGTTTTGTACAACCGTAAATTGATGAAATGGTGAACTGAGTTCTATTTTGGTGTGCTTTTGTGAAAAGATTTATTTTAAACTTGGAAAATAACAGGTTGTTATTATTGCTGGACTTTTAAACGTAAGACAATTAATTTATTTACTTTTTACGGTTGTAAGAAATTAAAATAATAGGTTGGTGTCATTAGATCATATAGTTCTGTCTGCATAAAGGTTAGCTACAATAGGAAATTTTAACATAATTTCTCACTATTGTCTTTCCCTTAAGAATGTTCATGGGTCTAATTTTCCTCTGTCAATTTGCTTTTAAAAGTAGCTCCATATACAACTCCTTTTCCATCTTAACTAGAAATAAAAAAAAAAAATGAATGGAGAAATTAAAATCACAGGTTGGTGTCTTTAGATCAACTCCTTTTCGTATTGGGTACTTTTCTCGACATTAAAGTTTTTTTATTTTTTTCTTTGCAGTTTCTACATTGCTAAATAATGGAGAGGCATTATTTGATTTAGACTTAAAGTTCTTAGTTTTAATGTTATTCTCATGTTGAAAACTATATGTTAGTATGATGTTTATGTTGAAAACTTGTTCTTGTTCTTTTGAAACGATTATTTTGAAACTATATGTTAGTATGATGTTTGTGATTTTCCATATATAAATACAATTCTTTGAGCAAAATACATGGATTTGATTGGATATTATTTTTTTGTGTTTTAAGTTTTTTTTAATCCTCTTTGGGAGCTTCCTTTTTTTTTCTTTTTCACTATATCAATTAGGAGGTTGTCTCTGTAATTGCATTTGGTAAAAATGAAACTGAAACTAGAATTCTTCTTCGTTGAAATTAGGTACTTTGGTCAGCTTAATTCTGCTATCACATTTTCTACCCTGTAATTATTTTATTTCAACATTTTCTGCCTTCGACTATGGTGTGTGGGAAGATGACAAACTTTTCTTTTGAATATTAAACCAATTTAGGTATTGAAAATTGTTATAATATCTCTAAAATGTTCTTATTTCCATCCTTTTGGCAATTTGTTATAATATCTCTAAAATGGTATGTTGTGTTTAAATGATTATTTGAATTATTTTCTACAATTCAAGTAATCAAAGTATTAACTTTAATATTTTGGATTTCATATCAGATTGATACAAGGAGCCCATATAGTCAATTCGAGTTGGATGAAGTGCGCATGGAGCATGCTGATTTTTTGGGTGGCCACATTTGATTATATGGTGAATTATATATATTTTGAGTTAGATAGACAAGTTTTTGTTGATACTGGATATATATAGGTGTGATATTTTGTTGATATACTTGGATATAACTAGGTGAATTAGTTTAGTTGATATTTTTGTTGATACACTTATAGTTATGTTACACATAGATGGAAAGTTTAGGCTTTTCTTAGAAAAATTAGGCTAACTACATGTATGTATATGGTTCATTGATATATATGTTAAAATCTTATTAGTTCTTTGATGGAAAAAGTTTAGTTCATTCAATTGTTCAATTAGTGTGTACTTTAGCACATTTGTACGTGTACTCTCTTGCTTTACTTATATATGTTCGGGTTCAAAACAGGTGCACGAAAGATTATGAAGATATTTTAAAATATATAATTTTTTTTTTAAAAAAAAAACTTGACATGCAAAACGTGTCAAGAATAACACACATTCTTGACATGTAAAAAATGTCAAGAAATCTCATATACTTGACGTTTATAAACTGTCAAATATAATTCTACTTGACGATTAAAATCTGTCAAACAAACCACTGTTATTCTTGACACTGGATTACTTGACGAGTAAAAAGCATCAAGTAATCTCATATACTTGACGTTTTTTACCTGTCAAGTAAACTGACCTTACTTGACTCTTAAAAACAGTCAAGTATACCTTCCTTATTCTTTGACACTGGATTACTTGACACTTTTAAAAGCGTCAAGTAAACCTTTACTTGACAGTTTTTAAGCGTCAAGTAAAGCAAGTTTTGTAGTAGTGCGGGTAGAAGTGAATTTCGTCTTGCACCTTATGTTCCGAGCTATCCACCCGATCTTAACCCTAAAATGAGAGGCTTATTGGGCCAGCGTTGATGAGTTCTAAGGGTAGTCTCGTTGAACAGGAGTTCATAGTTAGCTCAGGATTAAGATTAAGTTAATTACCTAGGTTATAAATAATTGAAATAGTAAGTTTTTAACCAGTAAACGATGTTAATAATGTAAAACTGACCATTTAATGGTTTAGTCTTATGTAAACTCTTTACATATAATGCCCTCACTTTCATGTCTCTACATTAACAATTTAGGATCACTTCGTTAATTTGTACTAACTACAAATTAAAGCGAGCCACATCCATAGTGTCCCCAAAATAAGGTGTCTAACTTTATTTGTATGATATAGAACTATTTAGGCTATATAGTCGAACTTGATCCATGTTTATGTCTCTACATAATGTTCAAGTTTACTAGAAAAAATAGCCTTGGTACCTTAGCTTAATTTATTGGATTTTAGATTATAGTATTCAACTTCACTAATAATTTCTCTATAACAACTTTATTAAATAGAATATGATTACAAACTACAAGTTTTAGGACATGAATTCCAACAAATGGTACATTAATTGCAATATGAAATATAATGTCCTCAAGTAGGTAGTCAAAGTAATATAACCCTTCTTCCTGAAATAATAAACCCATCCCATCATTCTCAACAACGAAACAAAATAAGACAACCAAGTGGAAGATGAAAAGAGCTCGCCTGGAATGAAGCCAACACATCAGCAGAGAAGAATTTATGAATAGAAGGTATCTCACTTCCAATCGAAAAAGATTTGAAACGAGATTTGCTCATCTACAAAAAGAAGCTATAGCTCTAAAAATCGCCATTGATGGAAGAAAAAGTGGTTTCAGTGATGGCAAGTACAGATCTTCTTCTAGCCCTAAAAATTTTTCTTTTTCGCATATCTATGAAATACAAATTAGGGGAGGGATTTTAAAGGCAAACTCCTGAAGCAACACAATATGCATCGAGAGATATTATATGTCCCGAGATGCCCTATATCTCAGTACCTTTTCTCCCGACTGTGTTAAGCTGCATCGGGAGATCCATAATTTCTTTTAGTGAATTCACTTTAATGATATGTTCATATACATTAATAATATATTTTTGATATATACTTGAAAATGATACAAGGTGAACGATGTCGTCCATAAGGTATGCATTATAAGTTCTAACATGGTCGCACAGGTCAGTATGGAATGTTACAAAGTGTGCCATTGCTGTCAAGATCAACAAGTAGGTCTGTTACCTTTTTCGCTTTCTATCATTCGATTGCTTTGTAAGATCTGTTCTGGTTTTTAGAATGTATGTGAATATGGTGATTTAGGGTAATATGTTATGTTTGATTTTTACATCTCTTGAAGGCGTGTGTAAAGTGATTTTGTACTAGAATTTTAAAGTCTAGTATTGATATATATTTTTTTGTGTAAAGTCTCAGGGTAGATATATATACTTCCCATTTAATAGTGGAAGATGTTTTTTTTTTTTTTTTTTTAAAATAGAGGATCTCCCGACAAACAACATAAAGTGTAAAAAGATGATAGCGAACTCCCAACATCGTATGGACGACATCGGGAGTTGCCTTTGCCGACGCATTTCTCCCAACCCCAATCTCGACAGTCATTTATGAGATGGGAGATCCTTTCCTGATGCATTTTTGTATATTTTCTGACGCTTTTGTGCATCGGGAGATCCCCTTTTCTTGTAATGACTATTATCAAGTATATCAATCACGTTTACAAGTGTATATCAATAGTGTATCAAGTTTATATGTAAGACTTTAGCATATCAAGTTTATATGTAAGACTTTAGCATATCAAGTGTATTAGTGAATAATACTAAATGTATCTGTAGTTCATTAATGGTATCAAACATATTATGTGTATCAAGTGTATCAAATTTGTTGAGTGTACTAGTGAAACGTATATAACAAGTTTATTAGCAGTACATCAAGTGTATCAAACTTATTAGTGAAACATTAAGTATATCAAGTCTTAAAGGGTATCAAGTGTATCAACAAGAATCAAGTGTAAGGAGTATTAGCTGTATTAAGGTATTTTAGGTGTATCAAAGAGTATCAAGTGTATCATGGTGCATCAAGGGTGTAACGACCCAACTCTTTATACTAAGCTTAGGTCATTACTAGTAAAACAAATAAAAACTGTTTTTTTATTTAAAAAGTAAGAATACACTAAATTTTAAAGAAAACGCCTCAAATATGCATTAAAAAAATGGAATTAAGGTATGTAAAGAAAATTATCAATAAAATATTGGTTCGGGCCCTATTTAAAATAAAAAGAAATATCTAAAAGTAGACATGAGTTTTAAAATAAATTTATGAAAATTTAATACTGAAATCATAAATGTGGAAGAAAACATAAATTGTCCCTTATGGCGAATTACGGTCACTTCTTGTCATTCGCCACCTTGTCTTTACCTCCACATTTGCCTGAAAAATTAAACATAGAACAGAGTGAGTATAAATTTATACTCAGTAAGAGACACACTATTAGTTCCGCTACGTGTCTGTTATCTTTTCGTTAGAGTCTTTTAGGAAAGCACCACATAACTATTGTGCTCCCGAACGCACACTATCCAATGATTCCATAGGGACACATCTGAACTCTCGGAGAATCCGAAGGAACCAACATAAAAGAGAGTCAGACTATAAGTGATCTCGTCGAATCACACGTAAAAGCTAGCCACACAAGCATAAATAGGTGGTGATCTCGAGGGACACCGATACAGTACGACTCTAACAGGTAAAGCTAACAGAACATCATAGTCTATACATATAGTATAACATAAATATCATAACTCAAACATAAAGTATCTCAACCATAACATATGTCATTTAACTCAAACATAATAGTAGAATCTCTTAACTGAGAGATTAGTTAATAGTTAAATCCTAGCTGACAGTCAAACTTTCCAGCAAGCAAACCCTAAACATAAATAAGATTTAAATTAATAGTTTGATACCCACATCAAACAATTAATTTCTTTGGTTTACAAACTTACCAATGAAGGAGGTTGAAACCAATTCAACCTTAGTTGGGAGAAATTCACAGCTCAAATCCTTCAATAAAATCAGCTAAACTTTCCAGTAAAATTATCCCAACTTTAATCCATAACTCAAATTATTTGACTTTACACTAAAATTAAATTAATTGGAATAAATAGATATTTGATGGGAGAACCAAACCCAATAAAAAAAAAAACTTACCAAAATTGTACTAAAATATGGCTCCAAAAGTGAATGGCTAAAGAACAAATGAAGGGAGGCTTGTGGTTGGACTAGGAAGGTCGGCTTGATTCGAATAGAGGGTGGCTTGGATGGTAGCAACACGTACGGCTTGGAGAACGTCAACGACTTGAATGACTCGGCAAAATGGTGAAGACTAGCGCGCAACAGGAAGACTGTCGGCTCAGATTTGGTGAATCGTGGCGGCCGACAACACATGATGGTGAAGACGTGCGATAACTGACGGAGGGAGGTGGAGGCTTCGCGAAGGCTTCGCTGTGATGGACGATGATCGGTGGCTGCAAACGAGGAGGAGACGAGATGGATGGCTCGAGAACAGAGATCTCGACTGTAGACGTCTTTGTCTGAGGAGGAACAAAGACGAACGTCAATGGAGATCGGTGACTAGCGTGGTGAAGGTCCTTGGCAGCGACTAGGATTTCAAGAGGAAGAAGCTGATGAATAGTATTCTTGAATCACACTATACGAGAGGGTTAAATATACAATAATAATAATAATAATATAATAATAATAATTATTATCTTTTCCTTTTCCTTTTCCAAATATCACACTAAAACTTTTCTTTTTCCTCCATTAATTACCTATCAAATCCACTTTTTAACTCTTTTTTTATCTTAAAAAAATACAATATATTTCAAAATAATTATATTTTCCACAATATAATTATTTTCTCTCTCTCACAATATCTTTCCTAAAAAAATTAATAAAACTTTTATTCTTACCCTTCCATAACATAATTAATTATATACACATATAATTAACCATAACTTTAAATCTCACCATAATTTATAATAAAACAAACAATTCTAGAAAATAATTTTATAACACCCAACTAAATCCATCACAAATTCAATTCAATTAGGATAATTAAATTTAAAGTTACCTTAAACTTTGGGGTGTTACAAAGGGTATCAAGTGTATCATGGTCCAAAGGTTATTCATATGTATCAAAATATGCATATCAAGTGTATCAAGGAGTATCAGGTGTATCAAGAGGTATTACACTACTAGAAAACTGACAATACTTGGTGTCTGCAATTTTGGTATTCTCGACCGTTTTAATAAAAACTGTCAAGTATAAAAAAAAACGTTAAGAATAACCAAAAGTTAAAAAATGCATATTTTTTATTTTTATTTTAAATACTTGACAAATTAAAAGTGTTAAGATTAATTTTAATTACTTGAAAATTTTTAAATATCAAGTAATATATTTTTTCTTCATTTTGTAAAAACAAAACCTTTTCCACTTTTTTTTTTCTCAAATTTCCCATATTTCTCAAATTTCTAAAAAACAATTCCCTCTTTTTTCCCCTGAAATTCCCTCTTTTTTCCCCTAAAATTCCCTTTTTTTCCCCAAATTCTAAAAAGCTCTAATCCCCCCCCCCCGCTCTAAAATTTTCCTCATCATTTCTCCCATCCATGTGATTTCTTCATCTTCTTTGCAAACTTCACCGAAAGCTCCACGATTTCTTCACCTTCTTTGCACAAATCTCCCACCATGCCCAAGCTTCGACACCTTCTTCAGTGTCTTCACTAAGCTCTAGACGACCATCTACCACGCCTACCATGCCCAAGAGTCCGACGACCCTGTAACACCCCGAACTCTAGGAAATTTATTTAATCGGATTGCTCTATTTATTTTATTTATTTTCTTTTGGTGGAATTAAACTAATGGGAAAGAAAACAAAATGAAGGAGGAAAAGATAATAATAATAATGATATTATTATTTATTATTATTATTTTATTATATTTTTATATTTTTATTTTTATTATTAAATAAAGCAAAAGAAAAGGGGGGAAATTAAAAATTTTCCCCCCTTCTTCCTCACGTGCCCCCCTCTCTTCCTCTTCTCCTTTGCGTGAAAACAGCCGCCCCCCCTCCATTTTTATTTTCTCTTCTTCTCTTCTTCTTCTCTCATTGCCCTAGCCGCTGACCACCACCGCCGCCCTGCCCAGCCGCACCGCCGCCCCATTCGCAGCCGTCCGCGACGCCGCCGTGAAGCTCCGTCCGCCAGCCGAAACCCTCCCCCTCCTCAGATCTGTCTTCTTGTATCTCCGTCCGCCGCCGCCCTGGAACCGAGCAGCGTCTGCCGCACGTCGTGAGACCACCCCAAGCCGCCGGGTTCCATCCGTGAAGCCCAGCCGCCGCGCGTCCCCCTCTGTTTCGACCTTCCGACGAAACCCAGCCGCGGATCCGACGTCCATGTTGTAACTTCATTGGTAAGGAGAATTTTGGGCTTAATGGTATTGCTCTTTGTTAGCCTAAGCTTTAAGGACGTTGATCTCCCCCAAGCTCCGACAAACGTTCATTTGCCCGCAAATCTCTCCCACCACGCCTAAGCTTCAATGAAAGTTCAGAAGCTCCGACCACGCCCAAGCTCCAATGGGCGTTTATCTGCATGCCAATCTCCCACCATGCCCATGCTTTGACGGACGTTCACGAGCTTCAACTCCGATTTCTCCCACCACTGTGCGAATCTCGCACGACGAACGTTCACAGACATATTTGAGACCACACTCCACACATACGTTTGTAGATGACCCAAGTTGTGGACAGGTATGGTTGATTTTCTAATTCAAGTTATCTCCTCTATTTCGTTTGATTTTCTGATTCAAGTTGTCGTCTTTCTCAAGTTTTCATTATACACATTTTCTTCTTCAACCACTTACTGTGATGAATCTGAATATTTAGGTCATTAGGAGAAGTGAAAATTACAATTTGAGCATATTGTAGGATTAGAGTATACGACCCATTGGTCGAAGTAAGTAGAAATTGCATGTACACAATCTCTCTATTTGCTACAAAGTTTGATCTATTAAGTCATAATGGTTTGTGATACATCAATAGCAAAGAATGGTTTACAAGATTTAAGGCTAATTATGCATTTTTGTTTCTTGATATGAGATGAGTTTGTACTTATTACCTTACTCTTCGATTCTTTTTAACACTTTTTAACACTACCTAAAATTTTACTTTTATGTATCATTGTATTCTTTCATATTATAATTGAAATATATAACCATTACTCCATAACTTCTCTTAGGATTTACACTTATGGATAAATTATTGATGCACAAGAGTAGGTTAGCGAAAGATTATGAATTGGGTGTAGAAAACTTCATCAATTTTGAATTTTATATTACAAAGGATGCCTCTATTCGTTGTCCTTGTTTGAAATATGAGAATTGTGAAAAACAAAGTCGCACTACTATTAGAGATCACTTATATCTCAATGAAATTGATGAAAGTTATAAAATCTGGTTTTTGGCATGGTAGTATGAAGAGAATGATGTTGGAAGTATAAATGAAATGATCGAAGTTGCTCATGTGTAATATTCAAAAGATCCAAATGAATTTGAGAAATTGCTTAACGAAGCCAAAAAATCATTATATGAAGGATGCAAAAAATTCACCAAGTTGTCCACATTAATCTAGTTGTATAATTGAAAGTTAGGTATGGATGGAGTGATATTAGCTTTTCAGAATTACTGAAAACTTTAAAGGAAATTTTGTCTACTACCAATGAGATCCCAACATCGATATGTATGAAGCAAAGAAAACTTTACGTGCACTAGGAATAAATTATGGAAAGATTCATGCATGCCCTAATGATTGTTGTTTGTATAGAAAAGAATACACTAATGCAACTGATCAATATCCTAAATGTGGTGAATCAAGGTGGAAGTATGTTAATAATGCAAACAGAGGGAAAAAACAGATTCCTGGAAAAGTTATATGGTACTTTCCATCAATTCCAGGTTTCAAAATATTGTTTCGAAGTATTGATAGTGCTAAAAATTTAATCTGACATGCTAATGAATGAGTAGTTGTTGGAAAATTACGACATCCTGCAGACTCTCCAACCTAAAAATTAGTAAATTTGAAGTGACCAAACTTTGGTTCTGAACCTAGGAATATTCGTTTAGCATTGTCAGCTGATGGAATCAACCGACACGGTGAAATGAGTTCTAAATATAGTTATTGGCCCATAGTGATAACTATTTATAATCTTCCACCATGGTTGTGCATGAAAAGAAATTTCATGATATTATCAATGTTGATATTGGGTCCAAGGCAACCATGGGATGATACTGGCACGTACTTAGCACCACTAATCGAGGATTTAAAACTCTTATGGGAATGTGGTGTTGAATGTTATGATGCTAATCAAGAAGAACTATTCAATTTAAGGGTTGTTTTGTTATGGACAATAAATGATTTTCCTGCATATGGAAATCTTAGTGGATGTAGTGTGAAAGGGTATAAGGCATGCTCAATTTGTGGAGATAATACGTCCTCTATAAGATTAAAATATGGGAAGAAAATGGTAAACCCTGGACATCTAAGATTTCTAGCATGCAACCATCCATACCAGCGTCAAAATAAGTCATTTAATGGTGAAAAGGAGCTTAAAACAATTTCATAACCTTTATCTAGAGAGGCCATATATTCAAGAATAAAAGACCTTAAATTTCTAAGAGGAAAGAAGAAGACAAAAAAACAGCCCATGAAAGGGAGTGCAAGGAGTTATTGGAAAAGCGTGTCTTCGTTTTTTAAGCTACCATATTGAAAAGATCTTCATGTTAGACATTGTCTAGATGTGATGCACATTGAAAAAAATGTTTGGATGAATATATTGGGTACGCTTCTTGATATTCGAAGAAAAAGTAAGGATGGTTTAATTTGAATGCTGACCATGATTTAGTCCATTTAAAAATTCAACAAGAGCTTGCACCTATCAACAGTGAAAAAAAATCTTTATTCCTCGTGCTTGTTACACTCTTACAAAGGAAGAAAAATATTGTATTATAAAGACATTGTCAGAAGTAAAAGTACTTGAAGGTTATTCTTCCAACGTTAAAAACCTTGTGTCGATGAGTGATTTAAAACTTAATTATGGTTTAAATTTTCATGACTACCATGTGCTCTTATAACAATTGTTTCCTACTGCAATAAGATCTGTGCTCCCAAAACATGATCGGTATGTCATCACTAGGTTGTGTATATTTTTCAGTCTGGTATGTAATAAAGTTGATGTGCAACAACTTCAAAAGTTGAAGAAGACATTGTGGTGAATATGTGTCTGCTGGAAAAATATTTTCCTCCTTCATTTTTCACCATTATGATACATCTCACTGTGCACATTGTTAGAGAAATCAAACTTTATGGACCTGTATATCTAAGATGGATGTATCCCTTCGAAAGATACATGAAAGTTCTAAAAAACCATATGAGAAATAGACATTGTCTAGAGGGTTGCATTGCAGGAAGTTATATAGGAGAGAAAGCTATTGAGTTTTGTTTAGACTTCTTATCTAGGGTTGATCCTGTTGGGCTAGGCATTGATAGATTAGATGCATCTTTAGATAATTCAAGCTTCGGTAGACCATTTTCTTCAAGAATTTTCTTCAAACCTGAATAAGATCTTCTATACCAAGCTCATTGGTATTCTTTGGCAAATACAATTGATATGTAACCATATATAGAGTAAGTTAAAGTTTCAATGATCTTGTCTTCTGTTTTTCATTTAATTTTATGGCATACACTTAACTTTTTGTTATAATGTTTCAATGTTCAAGCAAACACGTGGGGGTATTGCAATTGAAATACCCAAATAAGGTTCTTCATCAAAAATGAATTCAAGAAGAACACAATCAAACTTTCATATCTTGGTTAAGAGAAGAGGTGAAATTTTAAACTTACTGATATTCTTTTATGGTGAACTTTGTAATTACATTAAGGTACTTATCATCATAGGTTGCATATGAGATTGGGATGAGAAATGTTGAAGTTTCAAATAACTTGAAGTGGATTTTGCTCATGACCCTCATCTTTTTGTCATTAAGTATAATAGTTATGCCATTAATGGATGTTGTTATCACACGAAGTCTTATGATAAGAATCGAAGTGTTCAAAATAGTGGAGTTAGTTTAGTGGCAAAAATAATGTAAGTGTCCAGTTCGAAAGATAAAAACCCCATCATTGGAGATGTGTCCTTTTACGGAGTGATTCAAGACATATGAGAACTTAATTATAGTACGTTCAATGTTGCAATGTTTAGATGTGATTAGGTTAAGAACAATAGTGGTATGAAGATCGATGACCTTGGTTTTGTGTTAGTTGATTTAAAAAGAATAGGTCACAAGTCTGATTCATTTATAATGGCAACCCAAGTGAGGCAATTTTTTTACGTTGAAGATCCAAGTGATGCTAGATGGTCAATTGTGCTTACTCCACCACAGAGAAATTGTGAAGATCAATCAAATGACGACGAAGCTGGAGATATCATGTTACATTGTCAAGGAGTACCTAATGATATGCCAAATATCGATGAAAGTAATGATTTGAATGAGAGTATCTCAACATATCTACGATCAGATTGTGAAGGTATATTGGTTCCTAAATAACACATTGTGGGTGAGTTTCTACTTATTATATATGTACATATATGCCATGTTTTATTTTGTATATGTCTAGTATGCCTAATATAATCTACATTCAAAGTTTTCTTTTTAATATTGTTTTGACAAGATATTCTCCTTACACATGGAGCCAACGATAGTAAAAAGACAATCAAGACAAGGAGGTTAGTGGATTAGTTGTTGGAGGAGCTAATGAACAAAATGTTGAGAAGCCTAAAAAACAAAGAAAGCGAGAACCTACAATTATGTTTGATGTGACACATGTTCGAAGCGAAGGTGAGAGGAAATTGATGGAATACAATGAAGATGGCATACCCATTGGATAAAATGGGGCAAAGCTAAACTTTTTTATTGGATCATGTGTACACTACCACATCCCCATTAACTATGTATCATGGACAGATGTGCCTACTGAATTGAAGGAAAATATCTATACCATAGTTGAGGTAAATTTACTTATTGTTTTTGTACAAGTTTATTTCAATTGACAATGTGGCACTAACTGATCTTCAATCTCAGACTGCATTTACAATTGATAGTAGGTCTAGAAAGAGCTTTCTTAAGACTGCAGGGACATCATTCCGTCAATTTAAGCATTGGTTGATGACGAAGAATATCTTGCCATTTAGGAATGAACTTGAACTTTTGAGATGACCCCAGACATGTATTCTTACATTAACCAAGGACAGTGGAAAGAATTTGTTAGATCTAGACTATGTTTATATTTTGAGGTATCAATGAATTTATATAGATTTTAGGTTTTAAATATTTGTTAAGAAATTTTATAAAATCCCAATACAATGTTATATTTGTTCAGGACAAAAGAAAACTTCAAGAGAGATGGAAGAAGATAAGTATACCATCGACTTTCAAGAAAAGGTTATGCTAATCTTCAAGAGGAATTTGTAAGAAGTAGTTTATGTTTGAATTAGTCTTAAAAGCTTCTTAATCAATCTAATGTATCGTATATGTTGAAATGTAGAAAAATGTACCTTCAGAAGAAGGTGATCTTGAGCGAGCTAGCATGTGGAAGAAGGCTCGTGTAGATAAGAATGGACAACAATGAACACATTCAAAAAGTTGTGAATCGTTTAGTAAGACACACATTACAATTTTACATTCTTTAAAGTTTTTATTATTTTAGAAATTAAGTTATATTCTACTTTTGCATTTTATAGGATGAGATCTCAAAGACTTGTGTTGACAAAGAATCGTCTCCAAACAATGTTTTGGCACAAGCTTTGGGTACATAAGAGCGTAGTGGGCGTGTACGTAGAGTTGGCGGGATTGTCACCCCAACTGCTTACTTCCATACAACAAAACACTCAAAGAAACGAAGTGAATAAATTGAAAAGCTTAGTCTGGAGAATGAAAAACTTCGTTTGCCAGTTCAAAAACTAGAGAGAATCCACATATCAACACAATCTACACCAATGTTTGCACGTGGATCTTGCTCTAGACCAAGAATGGAATATGAGATTCAATGTAAAAAAATCCTGAAATATGAGAAAATGAATGTCATAAAGAAGGTTGTTAAAGAGGAGGTGAATGTGGATGATCAACATGAGGATGCTATCGAGGTAATTAGTTAAGTTTTGGCACAATTTGATGCATGAGTTTATGTATAAGTTTTATGCAGTTTAACATTGTTGGTTTTATGACTTTCTTAGGTTCGTAATGAAAAAGAAGACACTTATGAGTTCAATATCAACATGCCACTACCTTTGAAGACAATACTTACATTTACTGAAAAGGTAATGGACAAAGATTTAGGCATTCTTTATCAACTACCAATCTCATTGTTTGGTATCGGTAGGAAGACTTATGTTATTTGATAAGATATTATTGATTACTGTAACATGCGAGAAGTCAAGACTTTAACATTGGTGGCATATATGGCATATGTACTCATTCATCCACTCTAGACTTTTTATATAAGTGCTCGTTTTTTACATTTCCATCTTTCTTAGGTATTTGCATTCACAAGATGTTTCAAATTACATCTTCTTTGACCCATCCCTTATATCTATTGGCCACAACATCCAAAAAGTTAGAGCTTGCAACCTATGCAGTAGATTAATGGCTTCAAAACAAAGCCGACTCGTTTTGGCTCCTTTTAATCATGGGTAAGTAATAATATCCTAATCAATTCATTAAATTGTATTGCTTCTTCTTCCATTGATATTGAAATACATAACTCATACTTTTATGTGCTCTCTATTTAGCTTTTGATCATATTATGTTTCTTCAGGAATTAAAATAAGCTATAGGTGATTTGTTTCTTTGAATTGAACCTTAGGATTTGGATTATGTTAAGACAATTTTTTTTGGGAGGAGGGGATCAACTTTTATTGTTGTCTACTTTTGATTTAGCGTAGAGAAACTGGTTTTGGATTATGTTAAGGTAATTTACTTGTATTCTTTCTATGTAATGGTCATTGGGCACTTTTGGCTATTAACGTATACGATAAGACAGTCTATTATATTGACTCACTTCGAACAACATCAAGAGTAGATATTAGATATGTAACTAACACGTAAGTAAGCTTCTTTCATATATGATGTTTTCCGTCTTAAAGTTCACTTCATGGCTAAAGTGTAGTTGTTTCTTGGCAATAGGGCTATTACTATCTTTCGCTCTTAGAAAAATATTCAAAAAAGTTGAAAATAGTCAATATGGAAAACAGTGAAGATAAGTGTAAACATATTTATTCATTAATTAAAAGTATATGGTATGTGAGCTATTTGCATCATTAAGTGTTTTGGTAATTTATGTATTTATAGTGTCCTTGGCAAGTTGGAGTAGTTGAATGTGGGTACTATGTGATGAGATACATGAGAGATATGATCACTAATGAGAGCATAGTAGTCACAAATTCGGTATGTTGTGTTTAAATGATTGTTTGAATTATTTTCTACAATTCAAGTAATCAAAGTATTAACTTCAATATTTTGGATTTCATATCAGATTGATACAAGGACCCCAAATAGTCAATTCGAGTTGGATGAAGTACAAATGGAGTTTGCTGAGTTTTTGGCTGGGCACATGTGATTATGGTGATGATTATATTTTGAGTTAGATAGACAAGTTTTGTTGATACTGGATATCGGTGTGATATTTTGTTTATATTGGATATAGGTGAACTAGTCTTGTTGATATAAGTGAAAGACAAGTTTTGATTACGATACACCTTTAGGCACAACATAAATGGAAAGTTTAAGCTACACCTTTAGGCACAACATAGATGAAAAATTTAGGCTATTGTTAGAAGCTTGGGCTAACTATATGTATGTATGGTTCATTGTATATATATATATATATATATATGCAATTTGTTAAAATATCATTAGTTTTTTGATGGAAAAGTTGAGTTGATTCAATTGTTCAATTAATGTGTTGTTTAGCACATTTGTGTACTCTCTTGCTTTACTTATATATGTTCATCATTGTTGAACTTCAAATAGCTGCAAGATAAATTACATGGATATATTTTAAAATATATAATTTTTTATTTAAAAAAAAACTCTTATTCTTGATGTTGGATTACTTGACGCGTAAAAAACGTCAAGTAATCTCATATACTTGACGTTTTTTTCCTGTCAAGTATAATTGTATTTGATGTTTAAAAATTGTCAAGTAAACCTCCCTTATTCTTGACAATGGATTACTTGACGCAATGAAAAGCGTTAAGTAAACAAATATTTGACAGTTTTTAAGCGTCAAGTAAACCTTTTTTTGTAGTAGTGTTAGGTGTATCTGGTGTGTATCAAATGTATATCAGTCGTAACGAGGGCATTTATGACATTTTATAATATGTGGATTGGACTTTATTTTTGACATTTTACAAATTTAATATCTCTCCTTATTTTAGTCCAAAACCGATCTCATGCTATTTTTAACAATGAACGAAATGGTGCTTCTCCAACGTGCCTCTTGAAGATGGCACATCTTGGATTCACTTATCTTTGACCAAATACTCATTTGGGCTTAATGAGAGGAGTATCCATCTATATTATATGGAGTATGAGTCTCTCCTTGGTTTATCCAATGTGGGACTCTTAGCATCTGCAATAAATATTACCACAATTTTCTTTTTCTTTTTTCATTTGTTAAGTGTTATGAATATTTATTGCATCAGCAAAAAATTTGAATTTTGACCCTTAAAATTTATTTTTTATTATTACCTTTATTTTGTTGTTGTCAATATCTATAGAGGAAAATGATCCATTTAACCTTCACATGAAAACAACGGTAAACTTATTTAATAAAAACAATAAAATCTATGCACACAATTTGGTTCTTTCTGCTACACACTTTTATACTTAAGTTTAAGAGTAGACCAAGAAAGAAAGCTAATATATAGTTAGTAAGTGGGTAATAGATTTACTTCTCCCAAGTTACCATGAGATGAATTTATAAGAGTGGTTAACATAGGATTGTCTTAATAGGATTTCATAGTCATTTTGAGACAATTCTTCAACTCAAACTGGTTGAGGGCCATGCATTGTCTTGTATATGACTAGGTCTAGGACATATATAGATTCATTTGGTCATATGTTGATATCATGTGTTAGGATGCATTTACGAGCATGCTCTATTAGTTATTTTGTTATGCTCAAGCTCGGTCTTGGCCAAGGCCTTAACTCAAACCAAACCTTTCCTCTGGGCCCATCTAGCCTACCATGTTAATTTTTGTTTAAACCTTGTTATTTTCTTAGCTTTATTGTTGATTCTATCATTCGGTATAAACTCCTCCATAACACATCTACTAAATTATTTTCTTACTTATCTATCTTGATAAGAATTATTGAAGTAATTATTAGAAAACTTATTTATTAATCAAATTTTAACCATAAATCAAATAGATAAAAATGAGCTTAACTTAATTCTATTAACATGTACTTTTTTTTTTTTTTTTTTAATTTAGTTGTTTCATCCCTCATCCGAACAACAATTTGTACTTAGAAAATTGAAATTGTGTCCATATTACTCTGTAAATCAAAATGCTTGGGTATTGTTTTTGGTATAACGACATTACTCAAATATTTTTTTTGCAAAAAATGTTTATAATAAATTTTAATTATATTTAAACTAGAAAACTCATTCTCAAACACCTTATTCATGCATCTAGATTAAAATTAAATAAATTTTGTTCAAGTAATAAGTCAATACCTTATCAAAACTATTCTCAAATTGGCTATTAAAATAAGTTTTGGTTGTTTAATGCATTTTGAATATCCTAGGTTAAAAGAAATTGTGGTGTTTTTTTTTTCCTTCAAAGTATGATGAGATGGATGTCAATTTGCAATTGTTGTCTCCTAATCAGCACCCCTTTCATTATTTCATGGAAACATGAGATGGATGCCATTTCTAAACAATCCATTTCTCTCTCCTAATTCTTGTCTAATTCTTTGCTTTAACAAATACCAAATGAGACTATTGGTTATATATTCAACCTAATATCTTGGGTTGAGGTTGACAATATTTTAATAGCTAATTGGTGAAATATTGATAAAAGATTTGATTTATTGTAATCTTTTAGGTTGAGTTTTTTTTTTTTTCTTTTGCCTTTTCTTTTTTTTGATGGATAGAATAATACCAATGATAAAACGTCACGTTTCGATTGAAACTCTGTAATGTAATATCAATGACCCCCTCTATAAATAAAGTAATTACTGTTTTCATAATAAAGTTGTTAAATATTTTTATAATATAGTAAAATGTCATTGGTAAATGTTAGATATTGATAGACATGGGTGATAGACACCAATAGAAGATATATGTCCTTCACTAATAGACATTAAAATTTTACTACTTTTGTTAATAAATTGTCTCATCTTGCTATATTTAAAAATAATTGTTATAGATAATATTAAGTTTTGATTGAATCTTAATAAATAAATGGTCTCACCTTGCTACATTCGGATCTTTATCCACTAAGTTTGGTAATTTAACGTTAAAACAGAATCTTCGTAAAAAAAAAATTAAACACTTCATCTTTCATTGAGGAGGCTAAAAATGAAGGTGGGAGGTGGTTATGATTTTATTTTTTCACGCTCATCGTGGTTACAATGTATTAGTTGATCACTCAATTTTGTAGATAGTTCTAGAGAATCGAGAATTGAGAATCGAGAGTCTTCAATCCTTTTCTTTTCCTTACTCTTAATGGGTATGATGGCTTTGTCTCGTAATTCGATTGTTTATTTAATTTTGTTTTAAGTTACTTTATCTATGATTAAAATAACTTTTCACTTAGGAAGTACTTAGTATACAATCAGTCGCAGATCTAGAAAATAAATTTTCACTTAGGAAGTACTTAGTATACAACAGTGGCGGATCCAGAAAATTTATTGACAGAAGATTTTGAGTGGTAACTTAGAGGAAAAATAAAAATCTGAAAAAAAAAAAAAACTACACAAATAAGACTCAAACTCTAGTTAGAAGGGACTGACAAGCATAATTACCACTAAACTACCTACAAATACTATACATTAATTGGTTTTGTTTATACATATTATATAAAGACAATAAAGTTGAGGGAGCGCCACTAGACCTATACTAAATCCGCTGGTGGTATATGCATTGCTTATTATTAGTCATTTTGCTTTCTCTGGTCTCAATTAATTGAATGACATGCACTTCCATAACATAATTTTAAATTCTATTGGAGAATTTATTCAAGGTGAGTAATTATTACTTGATATATTGCCTACCCCCAATTGATTTTATTTTTCTCAATATTGCATATACACATTCCATCTATGATTAAATTATAGTGAAAATATGGGGTCTAGCAAGTTGTCAAATTTCTCAGACCCACAAAGTTTATGGCTATGGTTGAGTTTTTTTTTTTTTCTTTTCTTTTCTTTTTCTACAAATTAAGGCTGCTTCAATTTCACTCTGCTGGACAAAAATTGGGTGGGTTTAAATTTCCTCTCTTTCTAGGTTATTTTTGGCCACAAATTATTTTTCTCCAAAAAGTTAGAAACATTTTCTTTATTGCCACAATTTGAGAGGTGGGTGTAGTTTTTCCATGCATGTATTGCTTGCCATTAATTAGAGAAAAGTTATTCAAAATAGATACTCTCTCTCGAACCTAAAATGAAATACAAAATTCAACATAATTATTTTGATAACCATTAACGATATTTGGACTCCAACTCCAATTAATAAATGTATTATAATTCAATCTATTTTTTGAATTCTAATTATAACAATGATATTTTGAATACTCTATTGGAATATTTTTATTATGTTTTGAATTCTAATTATAACAATGATATTTTGAATACTCTATTGGAATATTTTTATTAATATTTTATTTTTTGATACAGTATTTACTATTTCTTATTTCTACGACTAAAATATTTTGCATAAAAATAAACTATAAAATCACAAACTAGAATAATTTAACCTTCAAACATAAACTGTTTACGTTATAGTAACTTGACACAAACTATAATAACTAAGTTATGTATTGCAGGAAAATGATTGGTAGGGTCAAAATAATAGTAATAATAATAAATATTTTATTCAAATATAAAAGATAAACCATCACATCCTGCCAACTCTATTTAATATTTAATAATTGATCACATCTCTATCCATTTCATGCAAAGAAAAAGGAAAGAAAAAAACATAGTCAAACTTTGAGAATGATTTAATAAAAAGGATAGAAAATGATTTATACACATATATAGTAGGACAAATATAATTGATGAAGTGGGTTTGATTAGAAACTAAAACAGTTTATATATAAAGGTAGAAGTAGTCATTGTTAAATGTACATCCATCACTTATTGTTTGCCAATACACCAACACTTCATTGTTAATCCATACCTTAAACACACCAACCCTTTTCTTTAATATATATAATCCACAACCTACCACCATTATATATTAGTTTCCTTGTCCAAATGGATCTTCTCATCCTCTACCAAAGGCCTAAACCCATTAGCATAATTAAATATGAATTGTTAATTGTGTTTTTTTTAAGTGTGAATCTTCTTGCTTTTTATAACGTGAAATTCATTATTTTTTTAAGTCTCGATAAAATTAACTAAAATTTTCATAAGTATGTCAATATTTTGTTTTTATTGAAAATATGATATTTGTTAGAAATATATATATACGTGGAATTCATTAAAATATAGATATTTGTGTATAAATATCATTAATATAATAGAAATATTGCTGGGTGTTGATTTGAATTAAAAGACACATCATGAACTTTAAGCAAGTTTTTGCAGACTACCTAGCTCAAGAAAAGGATGAAGTCCTCGAACCAAAAATTACACTATAGGGTCTAATTAGACATGGCCTTAGAGAGTCTGGGTCGAAGGACAAAACAAACTAGTTGCTCGACCTCAATCTTGGTGCTTGAGAAAGAGATCAGGCCTAAACGATCTTACTTGGCCTGTTGCAATCCTGATCTCCCAGTAAAAGGGTTTGCGTTGATCTGTTTTCTAATCCATTTGATCCTAGAGAGAGGAGAAAGGTCCAAACTAACCTAATCAGCCTAAAGAAGATTGAGACTAAGCCTCTCTATTTGATAAATTGGACCAAGGCAAATGCATGTCTGACTGTTAATTGGAGAACTAACCTAATTTTCCTCTTAAACTCTAATTTAGCATCCAAGTTAGAATTTACGTGTAAAATACATCATATTAACCTTTTCAAGAAAAGTAATCAAGTCCATTATGATCGTTCCTAAAACTTTGGCCATGACCAAAAGTCTCAAAATAACTTTAGACATTAGAGGCACTGTGACAGGTACTACATTAGTGTTAAAATTCTCAAAAATTTTCAGGTCATATATTTTTTAATTACAAATTTATCATTGTTGTCATTGAAAGAGGTTAGGTGTGCTTTCTTCTATTCAAATTTTGAGATCAATACATATACTTACATTTATATTTATTTTTCTTGTAAATTATCAAAGGTTTTGATGTTGATTAAGAATATATATCAAAATTTTCTCTATAACTGTAAACTCAAAATATTTCATATAAGGAAAAGCACTTCATTTGATTTGGTATATGTTGTTATATTAGGAGGCATATATTCAAACTTTCATATGCTATGTTTTATTCTAATTAATTCCAAACATATTAATTTGTTTTGTGTGTATTTTTGTCTATGGTATGTGATTCTATATTTGGTGTGTGTGACTTTTAGGTTGTTAGACATGTTTGAAATACAACATTTTTTGTCCATTGCATTGCATGTCCTCTTGCACATGTGCATGTGTGAGATTATAAATGTTGTGAAGAAGATCGAAAAGAGTTGTTTTTTTAATACTTTGTAAATATATTTACAAATTATTCATTAATAAAAACATGACAAGTAGTAATGACTGTTATCCCAAATAGCATCACAAACATAATGATAGTCTACCTCAATATTTTGTGTGTTCATGAAAAACAAGGTTCTAGCAATAAAATGTTGGCTGACTGTAACAAAATAAAATTATGTCACGAAAATGATCCACCTAAAACTTTAAGTACCATTTTGAGTCACTTACATTTGAAAGTATCAGTTGACGAATTGAGAGTACATTGTTTGTTTTTCTTGGTTTTCGAAGTTAATTATAGGAAAAACATCAAGAAAAACAAGTCAACCAGAGAGAAAGTGGCGAGTTAAGGGACAAATCGTCCAACCTTGAGTCAAACCAACTTGATAGATAGAGATCACAACAAGAGCGTAGAAGGATTCCTTGACTCGTACAATTTTTGAAGAACAAATTGTAATATTTCAAGTTCTTATCATAGTGTACGTGGTCAACTTGCATAAATGATAAATGTATGAGATGTAACGACCCAATTTTTCAAACCTAAGTCGAAGTCATTATTTTAGCACAAAACAATTTGTTTGACACAAGCATAGTAAACTTTAGTTAAAACAATAAGAATTTGAAGAAAACTTTATTCGGGCCCTGTTTCAAAATATAAAATTCTAAAAAAAATAACTATTTGAAAACTCAGTTCAATCAAAAGAAATATTTTAAAACCATCAGCGGAAGCAGTTTAAAAGACAGTCCTCTATGGCAATCACGGCTCCTTCTTGTCCCTCATTGATATGCCCCTCGAGTTACCTTTGCTTGAAAAGTTAAACATAGAAGGGTGAGTATTAACATACCCAGTAAGAGACCCACTACTAGTCCCCTTAAGGGAAAATAAACAATTAACTTCCTATGGAGTACCCTGCACAGTCACAGTCTTGTGATCCCGTAGGATACACATAATCAGTCTAACGCCTTGAAGGACGCATAAATCAATCTAGTGTTCTGCAGAAACACGTGTCAGTCTAGTGCTCCCGAAGGATGCACATAACAGTCTTGTGATCCCGAAGGATACACATAAAGAGTGGTGATCCCGTAGGACACCTACAAGGTAACTACCCATTAGGAAACTAAAAAATTTTCCCCTCAGTCCATTCCAAACATCTTAACCGTTATTCACAGCTCAGTTAATATTCTCATCACATAAGCTCTTCATTTAACCCCAAACAGCCATCTTACTCTAATTTAGCCCAAGGTCAGTCAGAAACACATCAGTACATCAGTCAACAAACTAAAATAATCATAACATTCACCTCAGTCTACAAACGCACAACCATGATGTCTCCTCCGTTCACAAGAACACTACCATAGTTGTATATCATACATTCGATCTACACAACAATCTACCAGTTCAAGCCACACTTTATATAAACAACATCTACGAGATTCAGTCATTCCCACATCCTTATGTTTGTACATATACATAACCAGACAGTCACAACATGCAATCAACCATAAGTCCACATCCAAAAATATACATCATAACCGTCATCCCTACTCAGTTAAGATATAACAATACGATCTATACAGTCATTACATCTAAATTTTGTTATTGAGTCCAGTAGAAAGTCCATTACCTCGCTTTTATCCAAGTTCTTCAATCGAACTAAGTCCAATAAATCAAATCCTAATACATAAGCAAACATAAAATCAATATCTTTCTACATAGTTTCAACCATTCAAATTACCCCATATGTAAATTCCATAACTTACCCAAGAAGTGGAGAATCAATTCCACTTCAACCTTTTGGAGAAATCAAGGGTGCGCTCACTGAATCAAAATGTACCTTCAAGAATTAAGCATTTTGCCAACAATTAAATCCAATGGTAGCATTCAACAAAAACTAAGAAACCAACAAAACCCATAACTTGTTCTTACCCAAATATGAGCCCAATGGTTCACGACAAGGCAGAAACGACAATCAAGAAACGAATCAAACGACTGTAAATAGAACAACACCGAATGCGACTCAATCGGGAAAGAAATCGACTTCAAATCGTAACTCTGTCTAACAACGAGCAGAAGAACGCCGGCTTGACAAGGGACGCGCGATTTAGGAAGAGATCAGCTCGGATCCGCGTTTGACTTCGCGATATGTGCGCGTCGACGGCTTCGCGGACGGTACCAGGTGGCGGCGGACAGAGACGCAAGGACAGAGGAGCGGCAACTGCGGATGGAGAGGCAGTGTGGTTCGACTGGGTTTCGTCGGACGGAAAAGAGGAGGGGGAAGGGGGCTGCGGCGGCTAGGGAAAGGAAGAAGTGGAAGAGAAGAAAAGAGGAAGAAGAAAAGGGAGGGGGGGGACGCGCGAGAGAGAGAGAAGGAGAGAGAAAAATTAATATATTTTTTTAAAAACAATATAATAATAATAATTATTATAATTATATTAATAATTATTATTATTTCTTATATATTTTAAATTCCTTATTCCATAATCTTTCCCAACAAATCCTAATTACAACAAAAAAAACACCCACAAGCCTAAAATCTTAAAGTAACGATAACTTGATAAAAAAAATGTAAATATTACCTTAAAATTTCGGGGTGTTACATTCTTCCCTCCTTAAGAAACTTTCATCCTCGAAAGTTCTAATCCTGGAATAACTCTGGGTAACGAGCCCTTATATCATCTTCTCGCTCCCATGTTGCCTCTTCAACTCAATGATTGCGTCACAATACTTTTACTAATGTAATTCCTCTATTACGTAGCATGTTCACCTCTCTAGCCAGAATCTCAACTGGTTGCTCTACGTAACTCAAATTCTCATGAATCTTTAGTGGTTCATAGTCCACTACATGAGATGGATCTGCCACATACTTCCTCAACATCGAAACATGGAAAACATTATGAATTGCAGAGAGAAATCGTGGCAATGCCAAACGATACGCTACAACACCAATTCTCTCTAAAATCTCAAACGGTCCAACGAAACGACGACTCAACTTTCCACTCTTTTCAAAACGCATAACACCCTTCATAGGTGCTACCTTCAAGAATACCATATCTCCCATATCAAACTCAAGGTCTTTCGGTCTCACATCAGCAAAGCTTTTCTATCTACTCTGCGTTGTTTGCATACGTGCTCTAATCTTCTGAATAGCCTCATTTGTGGACTGAACCAACTCAGGACCCATCAATCTCTGTTCACCAACCTCATTCCAACAAACAGGAGTTCTACAGCATTTACCATACAAAGTTTCAAATGGTGCCATGCCAATGGTAGCCTGAAAACTGTTATTATAAGCAAACTCCATTAAATGTATGTGAGAGTCCCAACTACCTAGAAACTCTAGAACACAAGCTTGTAGCATATCCTTTAAAACTTGGTTCAAACGTTCTGTTTCACCATCAGTCTGAAGTCCCTTCCAAAACTTGTAAAACGTGCATCTCTGTCAGAAACAATAGACACAGGCACTCCATGCAGTCTCACAGTCTCAGTTAAATATAATTGTGCCCACTTACTAGCAGTATAAGTGGATTTTCCTGGAACAAAATGTGCTGACTTCGTAAACTTTTCTATAACAACCCAAATCACTGTGTAACCCTTCAGGGTTCTAGGCAATCCTGTAATAAAATCCATCAACACACTCCCACTTCCATTCTGGCACACTCAAAGGCTGTAACAAATCTGCTGGTTTCTGTCTAGGTGCCTTAACCTGCTGACACACTAGACACTTACTAACAAACTCTGCCACTTCCCTCTTCATATTACTCGACCAATAAACTCGTTTTAGATCTTGATACATTTTCGTACTACCAGGATGCATGGAAAATGGGGAACTATGAGCTTCATTCAACAAGTCTGTCTTAACTGCAGTGTCTGCTGACACACACAGACGTCTCTCAAACACCAGTCCACCATCAGAGGATATAGAGAACTCATCAATCTGCCCAGTTCCTACAAGGTGACGTCTCTCCACCAAATAAGGATCATTACTCTGAGCATCAATAATCTTCTGCCTCAGAGTTGATTGCACTGTTAACTAAGCTAGCTGTGAGGCGACTGCCCCCACTGATGTTGCAATCTCAGCTCTCTCAATGTCTCGATGTAATGGGGCCTGTCTAGTAATAAGTGCTGCTGAATGTGATATTTTCCTACTAAGAGCATCAGCTACCACATTCGCTTTACCTGGATGATATAATATCTCACAGTCATAATCTTTTACTAACTCAAGCCATCTTCGTTGTCTCATATTTAACTCCTTCTGAGTGAGGAAGTATTTGAGGCTCTTATGGTCAGTAAAGATTTGTATCTTTTCACCATACAAGTAATGTCTCCAAATCTTCAGTGCAAAAACCACTGTTGCCAACTCTAAATCATGTGTAGGGTAGTTCTGCTCATGACTCTTCAACTGACGAGAGGCATAAGCAACTACCTTACCCTGTTGCATTAAAACACAACCCAGTCCCTTCTTAGAATCATCACTGTAAATCACAAAACTCCCAGATCCATCTGGTACTGTAAGGATCGATGTAGTAACTAACATCAGCTTAAGGTTCTGAAAACTATCCTCACAAGCTGGGCTCCAAACAAAAGGAGTCCCCTTCGTGGTCAACTTGGTCAAGGGAGTATCTATACGAGAAAAATCCGCCATAAACCTCCTGTAATAACCTGCTAAACCTAGAAAACTACGAACCTCACTGACAGTAGAGGGTCGAGACCAACTAGTAATAGCCTCAATCTTTGTAGGATCCACAGAAACTTCCGTACTAGAAACCACATAACCAAGGAAAGCTACCTGCTTCAACCAGAATTCACACTTTGAGAACTTAGCATAAAGTTTATTGTCTCGAAGTGTCTGTAAAACTTTATGCAAATGCTCCTCATGTTCCATCTCCGTCTTGGAGTATACCAAGATGTCATCAATAAAAACTATTACAAAAGTGTCTAAGAAATCCTTAAACCCTCTGTTCATTAGATCCATAAATACAGCAGGTGCATTTGTCAATCCAAAAGATGTTACAATGAATTCATAATGTCCATACCTTGAACGAAAAGCAGTCTTAGGAATATCACTGTCTTTAATCCTCAACTGATGATAACCCGAGCGTAAATCAATCTTAGCGAATACAGTGGCTCTTTGCAACTGATCGAACAAATCATCAATTTTGGGCAGTGGATACCTATTCTTGACTGTCACCTTATTAAGTTCTCTGTAATCTATACAAAGACGCATCGATCCATCCTTCTTCTTCACAAACAATACTGGTGAACCCCAAGGGGACACACTAGGTTGAATGAAACCCTTGTCTAGTAACTCTTGTAACTGTACCTTCAGTTCTTTCAGTTCAGCAGGAGCCATCCTATAAGGGGCTCTAGAAATGGGAGCGGTACCTGGCTCCAACTCAATAGCAAAATCAATCTCCCTGTGAGGCAGAAGTCCTGGAAGCTCTTCTGGAAATACATCAGGATATTCCCTTACCACAGGTTCTGAGGTCAAAGAAATCTCAACTTCCCTAATATCCACCACACTGGCCAAAATACTCCAAGTACCCTGGTTAAGTAACTTACTGGCCTTCATAGCTGAAATTACTTTAGGTAGAACCACAGTCCCTACCCCTTTAAATTTAAAACTAGGCTCGGTAGGAGAACTAAATACTACCTCCTTACGAGAACAATCAATACTAGCATGATTGGCAGCCAACCAATCCATGCCTAAAATTACATCGAAATCATGCATATCCAGTACCAATAAGGTTACATAAAACACACGATCAGCTAACTCAATGTGACATGCTTTAATCTTTTCCTTTGATAACATAATTTCTCCAGATGGTGTGGACACTGATAAGAAATAATCTAGGGGCTCCACCTCTAAACATGCATGTGTTACAAATATCGACGATATAAAAGAGTGAGAGGAACCAGAGTAAAAAAAAAAAGTTAAGGCAAAATGCCCTGACACTCGTAGCGTACCTGTAACAACTGTGTCAGCCCACTCAGCCTCAGATCTGTTAGTAAAAAAACTTTGCCCTGCTGTGGTGTTCTCGCTTCCCGACTGCTCTGCTCAAACTCAGTAGGCCTCATAGGACAACGATCAGCTGTATGCCCCTCTTGCCTACACTTGAAACAAATCCTTGTCCAAAATAAACAACGACCCAGATGGCGCTTTCCACAAATGTTGCACAACGGTTTCTCTATGGCAGTTTCACCTGCCCCGATGGGATTTTACTGGAAACAGCGAAAACTACCACCTGACCTCAAGTTCCTCTGAGAAACTTCGACAGACTTCTGATCCACCTTCCTCTTCTGACCAGATGATGTTTCCTCATCAACGCTCCTTGGCTGAACCTCGTCCTTCCAATGCTCACATCCACTGCCAGACGCAATGCCTCAGCTTGAGTGGAGGGTTTTAGTGCTTGCACAAAACCTCCTATCTCATCCCTCAATCCTCTTACAAATCTCTCAGCTCTGGCCTGCTCATTACCAACAAGCTCAGGGGCAAACCGTGACAGCATGTCGAACTCCTGGTCATACTCCTCAAATGTCATGTGTCCTTGCTTTAACTCCAAAAATTCCTGGATTTTAGCATCTTTAAGGTTAGCCGAGAAAAACATGGTATAGAAGCAATCTCTAAACTGGTCCCAAGTGATCTGGTTCAAATTTCCACCCAACATACGCAGTGTAGACCTCCACTAGATAATACCTCTATCTCTAAGAAGAAAAACAACACACTGAACCTTGTGCTCTTCTGAGCATCTCATATAATTAAAAATGGTTTCCATAGAAGACAACCACAACTCCGCCTTGGTAGGATCCTCCAGTGATCCATCAAAAGTCTGAGGGTCATATTTCCTAAAGTCTCTCAAGTGTTTCACCTCTGCAGAAAGCTGATTTGGTAGCATCTGTGGCTGCTGTACGACCGATTCCTGTGCAGGAGGGGCTACAGATGCAGGTGAAGCTGCTGGTACAGGGAGAATCACTGGTGCAGGCTGGTTCTGAGCCATAGCAGCCGCAATAAGCTCTGTAAATCTTTGCTCCAGGTGAGCAGACAAAGCTTGCAAATCCGTTTGAGTAACAAATGCAGCACGAACATACTGGTCAGCTTGGCCCATAGCAGGTTGATTACGCCCTGCTCCTCTACCTCGGCCTCTAATACCACCCCTACGTGCACCTCTCCTTAGCGACATGGTTTCCTAATATCCACCAAAAATCCTTTTAGTCTTAAACAACAAAGCACCTCAGACAGTCTAGTTTAACTCAGGCAAGGTCATGTTATTAATACCATACTTATTAAACATAAAAGCATACCTGACGAGAGATGAAGGATTGTGTTAGCCATAGGGACACAAAAACATAGACTTACATCATAAGTCAGTCTACGGAACCTAAAACTTACGCTCTGATACCAACTGTAACGACCCAACTTTTCAAATCTAAGTCAAAGTTATTATTTTAGCACAAAACAATTTGTTTGACACAAGACATAGTAAACTTTAGTTAAAACAATAAGAATTCGAAGAAAACTTTATTCAGGCCCTATTTCAAAATATAAAATTCTAAAGTATTGTTTACAAAAAAAAAAAAAAAACTATTTGTAAACTCAGTTCAATCAAAAAAATATTTTAAAATCATCAGCAGAAACAGTTTAAAAGACAGTCCTCTATGGCAGTCACGGCTCCTTCTTGTCCCTCGTCGGTTTGCCCCTCGAGTTACCTTTGCCTGAAAAGTTAAACATATAAGGGTGAGTATTAACATACCCAGTAAGAAACCCACTACTGGTCCCGTTAGGGGAAAATAAACTATTAACTTCCTATGGAGTACCCTGCACAGTCACAGTTTTGTGATCCCGTAGGATACACATAATCAGTCTAACGTCCCGAAGGACGCATAAATCAATCTAGTGTTCTGCAGAAACACATGTTGATCTAGTGCTCCCGAAGGATGCACATAAAAGAGTGGTGATCCCGTAGGACACCTGCAAGGTAACTACCCATTAGGAAACTAAAAATTTTTCTCCTCAGTCCATTCCAAACATCTTAACCGTTATTCACAGCTTAGTTAATATTCTCATCACATAAGCTCTTCATTTAACCCCAAACAACCATCTTACTCTAATTTAGCCAAAAGTCAGTCAGAAACACATCAGTACAAACTAAAAGAATCATAACATCCACCTAAGTCTACAAAGGCACAACCATGATGTCTCCTCCGTTCACAAGAACACTACCATAGCTGTATATCATACATTCAGTCTACACAACAATCTACCAGTTCAAGCCACACTTTATATAAACAACATCTACGAGATTCAGTCATTCCCACATCCTTATGTTTGTACATATACATAACCAGACAGTCACAACATGCAATCAACCACAAGTCCACATCCAAACATATACATCATAACCGTCATCCTTACTCAGTTAAGATATAACAATACGATCTATACAGTCAATACATCTAAATTTTGTTCTTGAGTCCAGTAGAAAGTCCCTTACCTCGCTTTTATGCAAGTTCTTCAATCGAACTAAGTCCAATAAATCAAATCCTAATACATAAGCAAATATAAAATCAATATCTTTCTACATAGTTTCAACCATTCAAATTACCTCATATGTAAATTCCACAACTTACCCAAGAAGTGGAGAATCAATTCCACTTCAACCTTATTCCATAATCCACAACTTACGCACGGGAGAGAGAGAAGGAGAGAGAAAAATTAATATTTTTTTAAAAAAAAACAATATAATAATTATAATTATAATTATATTAATAATTATTATTATTTCTTATATATTTTAAATTCCTTATTCCATATTCCTTCCCAACAAATCCTAATTACAACAAAAAAAAACACCCACAAACCTAAAATCTTAAAGTAACGATAACTTGATAAAAAAAATGTAAATATTACCTTTAAATTTTGGGGTGTTACATTAGACATCTATTTAAGAAACTTGTAGTTCGAATCGTCTAATTTTCTTTTTTAATTGCAGTTTAAAATTAGAATGAGAGTTATATTATGTTTTTTTATTAACATTTTTTAATTTTTAAGGATGGAACAAACTTGTTTTTTCACTATTTCTAATAATGGTTCTCAACTTTTTTGAGATAGTATTCGAATCTATAACTATATTTCAAAAGGAAAAAAGGTGTTATTAAAAGTAATCCTTTTTGTATTCAAACTAATTTAAAAAGAAAAACTAGAGAACAAAATAAATACTCATGAAAACGAATGGGAGAGTAGCTTTTATAAATTTGTTTCATTTTCAAAAGTTAGAAATCAGAATTCAAAATGGTCATTCACTTTTGTGGGTTTTAGGTTCTTTTAAATTTAGTCTTATAAATATTACTATTATCTTATTGGTTGATTTTTTTTGTTTTGTAATCTACTTTTTAAAAATTGTCTACAAAATATAAGTCATGTTTCAATATTTAAAAGAAGCCATTGTACTACTTCTTTTTTTCTTTTCTAATTTGACTAAAGATTCGAATATTTATTTTTAAATATAAAAATTATTGCCAAGATAAGAAAACAACCACAAATTTCACAAAGCATCAAACTTGTTGTGAGATTAGTTATATCTAAATCAGAATAACACACATTTAAAATTATTTCTTGATACAATTTTAAATATGTTAGTGTGTAATTGATTCAATATAATATTTGAGTTATGTTTTTAGTTGATCTCAACAAATTATTCACAACAAAACTGTATAAACTACAAAAGAAAAAAAAAATTATCAAGTATTAAAATACCTTCACTAGAAGTACAACTTTCAAATTAGGAATACAACATTTTCTACTGTTAAAACCTAACCTTATAGTTTTCACTCCATTATGATGAATAAATATATAACTTATGTGTTATTTAATTCTAAAACATAATTTTTTTAATGTACAAATTTATTTGTGTGTGTATGGCTTTTAGAGATTTTTAAATAATTTTTGGGCATATTATTGCTAAGGATTTTATGTTTGGTATGACATATATACTCAAACATATTCTTAAGAATATTCACTAACAATCAATATTATCCTCGTATCACAAGATATTCTTGCGAATATCCATTAACAGTCAACATCAACATCTTTTGGGATGAGAGAATTTTTTTTCTTTTCTAAAAAAAGAATAAAAGCCCTTTTTTGCTTTTAAATCTAGGGTTTTTTTTTTCTTTTGTTAGCATTTCTTCAAATAAATAAATTAACAGAGTTACTCTAATTATATAAATTATTAAATTTCATTGATTTTCAATTTAATTTTGTGGTTACATTTCATGAAAGGAATATTAGTAGAAAAAAAGTTAAATTCATAATCTATAATCCATTTATTTTTGCAAGCTTTATTCTAAATCAAAATTAATTTAATATCCAATGTCCAAAAAGGTATGTGTATTTAAGGTATATATAAACATAATTATTGTATATAATAAAACTGTTGAAAATATTTACAAAATAAAGAAAATTTTAGATTCTATCATTATCTACTGATTATCTATAACGGATAGATACTTTCAGTATCTCATATAGTCTGAAATTTTGTTATATATTTTGTAAATATTTTAGTTTATTTTGTTATATTTATAAAAAATGTTCCTTGTTATTAAGCTAGTAATTTAATATGGCACAGTGGATTCTCCTATCTACATACTATGACGATTTGCTGAATTGCTTCCCTAGCTATCTTGAGCAACATGTCATAAATGACGTAGCATCAGAAGTTACATGACAAGTAAACTATATATTCTGCATAATATTTATTTTCCCTTTATCTGTCAAGTGTTTTTGTGCATCTTAATGCTCTTTTTTTTTTTTTTTTTTACTATAGAGATATTTTATTCCTTCCTTCAAGGTCTTAAAGCCACCCATATGTATATTGTGTGTTTGTTTTTTTAATTTTAAGGTTAACTCCTTAATTATTAAGAATGAGTTTTGATTATTTGTATAAATACTTTAAATCTATATAAAATATTTAATCTAAGATCATTCATGCTAAGTTGTCAAGAATAAGTTATATACCAAATTTAATTGATGATGGCTGTAAAATGGCTCTTGTCTAATGACTATAAAATGACTATTATCTTCCTACCAAAACCTTGAATGTCCTTTGTGGGATTGTTCTCTTGATAGGATACAAAAAAAACTGAGTGCTTATTGGTTTGGTATATTGGGAACCATAGCCCTAAGTCTCTTTATATACTAGTTCAATTAGGATTCTCATTAAATCCTAATCAATCTAGGAATAGACTTATACCCATTTAATCCATACTCAATTAGGAATCTTGGGTCTATTAAATAGATCACATAATAGGCCTAATTTAATAAAATAGCCCAATGTGATAAATTATTAATTCACATACATAGTCCACACTTTAATTAGACGTATTATTTAAATATGTCTAACAATATCCTACTTGGGCTATGTTTGTATTCCTCATATAATTAAATCACATAAACCTTAAGCGCGCATAAATAAATTATTTTAATAATAGAATTTCTCTTTAGTTCAATCTGGTCCATCTCTTGCATCAGCATGGAACCAAGGCGACTTTTGTCACTATCCTTGTAACTAAACCTTCGTTGATCATCAATTCCTATGCATTCAATGACACAGATCAAGTATGGATGGATAGCATGAAAACTACATGCAAAATGATCTAAATCATGTCTGTTTCCAACTGATCCAAATTTTTTAGTGAGATCATTCTATAAAAAAACTTTATGTTAAACCGCATTTGCAAAACTGCATGCATGATAAACAAGTTCAGATAATAAAACATAAACCATTCATTTTATTCAATATAGAAAACAAACAAATTAAGGTCAAAGAACATCCTTAATAACAAACTCCCACTAAACCATGGATTCAGAAAATTGACTAAGGTCCATATGAGCAACATACTCATGGAAAACTTTAGTGGTGTACTTTTAGTTAACTAATTTATCATTATCGAGTTTGTCGTTTATGTGTTCTATGAAAATTTGACCACTCTAAACTCTTTCTTTCACAAATAAGAGCTTTAAGTCTACATGCTTTGGCTTTGCATTGCTTTTCTTGTTATTAGAATATATTGCTGTTGAGTTATTGTCATAAAATAATGTTATAGGAATATATTTTTGTTATTGGAATATATTGCTGGGCCCGATTAAAATTTCCCTTCGTTTTCTTACGGTTTCAACTGAATCTTGCTATGTCTTTTGTCAACAAACGGTTTTGTGTCAAATTGACGACTTAGACGGTCAGTCCGAAAATTTTGGGTCGTCACAGTTGGTATCAGAACCTAAGTTTTAGGTTCTGTAGACTGACTTATGATTTAAGTCCATGTTTTTGTGTCCCTATGGCTAGCACGATCCTTCGTCACTCGTCAGGTACACTTTCATGATTTATATGTATGATTTTATGAACATGACCTTGCCTAAGTTAAACTAGACTGACTAAGGACCTTTGATGTTTAAGACTAAAAGGAAAAATTTTGGTGGATGTTAGGAAACCATGCCGCCAAGGAGAGGTGCACGTAGGGGTGGTTTTAGAGGCCGAGGTAGAGGAGCAGGGCGTAGTCAGCCTGCTGTGGGCCAAGCTGACCCACGTGTCCCTGCTGCACCTGTTACTCAAACGGATTTGGCAGCCTTGTCTGCTCACCTGGAACAGAGAATCACAGAGCTTATTACGGCTGCTATGGCTCAGAACCAATCTGCTCCAGTGGGTTCCCCTGTATCAGCAGCTCCACCTGCGTCTGTCGACCCCCCAGTGCAGGGACCGGTCGTACAGCAGCCACAGATGTTACCAAATCAGCTTTCTGCAGAGGCGAAACACTTGAGGGACTTTAGAAAATACGACCCTCAGACTTTTGATGGATCACTGGAGGATCCTACCAAGGAGGAGTTATGGTTGTCTTCTGTGTTGACCATTTTTAGTTATATGAAATGCCCAGAAGAGCACAAGGTTCAGTGTGCTGTCTTTCTCCTTAGGGATAGAGGTATAATCTGGTGGAAGTCCACACTGCGTATGTTAGGTGGAAAGTTGGACCAGATCACGTGGGACCAATTTAGAGATTGCTTCTATACCAAGTTTTTCTCGGCTAACCTTAGGGATGCTAAAAGCCAGGATTCTTGGAATTGAAGCAAGGACACATGACAGTTGAGGAGTACGATCAGGAGTTCGACATGTTGTCGCGCTTCGCCCCTGAGCTTGTTGGTAATGAGCAGGCCAGAGCTGAGAGGTTTGTTAAAGGATTGAGAGATGAGATCACAGGCTTTGTGCGAGCACTAAAGCCCTCCACTCAGGCTGAAGCACTGCGTCTGGCAGTGGATGTGAGTATTGGAAAGGACGAGGTTCAGCCAAAGAGTGTTGACAAGGGAACCTCATTTACTCAGAAGAGAAAGGCGGAGCAGAAGTTCATCGAAGTTCCTCAGAGGAACATGAGGTCAGGTGGTAATTTCCGCCGTTTCCAGTAGAGTCCCTTTGGGGCAGGTGAAACTGCCAGAGAGAAACCGTCGTGCAACACTTGTGGGAAGCGCCATCTGGGTCGCTGTTTATTTGGGACAAGGATTTGCTTCAAATGTAGGCAAGAGGGGCATACGGCTGATCGTTGTTCTTTGAAGCCTACTGAGTTTGGACAAAGCAGCCAGGGAGCGAGAGCGCCACAGCAGGGCAGAGTTTTTGCAACTAACAGATCTGAGGTTGAAAGGGCTGGCACAGTTGTTACAGGTACGCTACCAGTGTTGGGGCACTTTGCCTTCACTTTGTTTGACTTTGGTTCCTCTCACTCTTTTATATCGTCGATATTTGTAACCCATGCATGCTTAGAAGTGGAGCCCCTAGATTATGTTTTATCCGTGTCTACACCATCTGGGGAAACTATGTTGTCAAAGGAAAGGATTAAAGCATGCCAAATTGAGTTAGCCGGTCGTGTGTTGGGTGTAACCTTGTTAGTATTGGATATGCATGATTTTGACGTAATTTTAGGCATGGATTGGTTAGCTACCAATCATGCCAGTATTGATTGTTCTCGTAAGGAGGTAGTGTTTAGTCCTCCTACCGAGCCTATTTTTAATTTTAAAGGGGTAGGAACTGTAGTCATACCTAAAGTAATTTCGGCTATGAAGGCCAGTAAGTTACTCAACCAGGGTACCTGGAGTATCTTGGCCAGTGTGGTGGATACTAGGGAAGTTGAGATTTCTTTGACCTCAGAACCGGTAGTAAGAGAATATCCTGATGTATTTCGAGAAGAGCTTCCAGGACTTCCGCCTCACAGGGAGATTGATTTTGCTATTGAGTTGGAGTCGGGTACCGCTCCCATCTCTAGAGCCCCTTACAGGATGGCTCCTGCTGAATTGAAAGAACTGAAGGTACAGTTACAAGAATTGCTTGACAACGGTTTTATTCGACCTAGCGTATCGCCTTGGGGTGCATTCGTACTGTTTGTGAAGAAGAAGGATGGATCGATGCGTCTCTGTATAGATTACAGAGAACTTAATAAGGTGACAGTCAAGAATAGGTATCCACTACCCAGAATTGATGATTTGTTTGATCAGTTGCAAGGAGCTACTGTATTCTCTAAGATTGATTTACGCTCGGGTTACCATCAGTTGAGGATTAAAGACGGTGATATTCCTAAGACTGCTTTTCGTTCGAGGTATGGACATTATGAATTCATTGTAATGTCTTTTGGATTGACAAATGCACCTGCTGTATTTATGGATCTGATGAACAGAGTGTTTAAGGATTTCTTAGACACTTTTGTAATAGTCTTCATTGATGACATTTTAGTTTATTCCAAGACCGAGGCTGAACATGAGGAACATTTGCATAGAGTTTTTGAGACTCTCCGAGCGAATAAACTTTATGCTAAGTTCTCAAAGTGTGAATTCTGGTTGAAGCAGGTGGCTTTCCTTGGTCACGTGGTTTCTAGTGAGGGAGTTTCTGTTGATCCTGCAAAGATTGAGGCTGTTACCAGTTGGTCTCGACCCTCTACTGTTAGGGAGATTCGTAGTTTTCTGAACTTAGCAGGTTATTACCGGAGGTTTGTGGCAGATTTTTCTCGTATAGCTACTCCCTTTTACTCAGTTGACCAGGAAGGGGACTCCTTTTGTTTGGAGCCCAGCTTGTGAGGATAGTTTTCCGAACCTTAAGCAGAGGTTAGTTACTGCACCGGTCCTTATAGTACCGGATGGATCTGGGAATTTTGTGATTTACAATGATGCTTCTAAGAAAGGATTGGGATGTGTTTTGATGCAGCAAGGTAAGGTGGTTGCATATGCCTCTCGTCAGTTGAAAAGTCATGAGCAGAACTACCCTACACATGATTTAGAGTTGGCAGCAGTAGTGTTTGCACTGAAAATCTGGAGACATTATTTGTACGATGAAAAGATACAAATCTTTACTGACCATAAGAGCCTGAAATACTTCTTCACCCAAAAGGAGTTAAATATGACACAGCGAAGGTGGCTCGAGTTAGTAAAAGATTACGACTGTGAGATATTATATCATCCAGGTAAAGCGAATGCGGTAGCTGATGCTCTTAGTAGGAAAGTATCACATTCAGCAGCGCTTATTACTAGTCAGGTACCGATACATCGAGACCTTGAGAGAGCTCAGAGTAGTGATCCTTATTTGGATGAGAGACGTCGCCTCTAGGAACAGGACAGACTGATGAGTTCTCTATATCCTCTGATGGTGGACTGTTGTTTGAGAGATGTCTGTGTGTGCCAGCAGACACTGCGGCCAAGACCGATTTACTGAATGAGGCCCATAGTTCTCCATTTTTCATGCATCCTTGTAGTACGAAAATGTATCAGGATTTGAAACGAGTGTATTGGTGGCGTAATATGAAGAGGGAAGTGGCCGAGTTTGTTAGTAGGTGCTTGGTGTGCCAACAGGTTAAGGCACCTAGACAGAAATCAGCAAGTTTGTTGCAGCCCTTGAGTGTGCCAGAGTGGAAGTGGGAGAACGTGTCGATGGACTTTATTACAAGACTGCCTAGAACCCTGAAGGGTTACACAGTGATTTGGGTTGTTGTAGACAGACTTACGAAGTCAGCACATTTTGTTCCAGAAAAGTCCACTTATACTTCTAATAAGTGGGCACAGTTATATTTAACCGAGATTGTAAGACTGCATGGAGTGCTTGTGTCTATTGTTTCTGACAGAGATGCACGATTTACTTCCAAGTTTTGGAAGGGACTTCAGACTGCCATGGGCACGAGGTTAGATTTTAGTACGGCCTTTCATCCACAGACTGATGGTCAAACTGAATGTTTGAACCAAGTTTTAGAGGATATGCTACGAGCTTGTGTTCTAGAGTTTCCAGGTAGTTGGGATTCTCACTTGCATTTGATGGAGTTTGCTTATAATAACAGTTTTCAGGCTACCATCGGCATGGCACCGTTTGAAGCTTTGTATGGTAAATGTTGTAGAACTTCTGTTTGTTGGAATGAGGTTGGTGAACAGAGATTGATGGGACCTGAGTTGGCTCAGTCTACGAATGAGGCTATTCAGAAGATTAGAGCACGTATGCAAACAACGCAAAGTAGACAGAAAAGCTATGCTGATGTGAGACGGAAAGACCTTGAGTTTGATGTGGGAGATAAGGTGTTCTTGAAGGTAGCACCTATGAAGGGTGTTATGCGTTTTGAAAAGAAGGGGAAGTTGAGTCCTCGTTTTGTGGGACCGTTTGAGATTTTAGAGAGAATTGGTGTTGTGGCGTATCGTTTGGCATTGCCACCATTTCTCTCTGCAGTTCATAATGTTTTTCATATTTCGATGTTGAGGAATTACGTGGCAGATCCATCTCATGTGGTGGACTATGAACCACTAGAGATTGACGAGAATTTAAGCTATGTGGAGCAACCAATTAAGATTCTGGTTAGAGATGTGAAGATGCTTCGTAATAGAGGAATTTCTTTAGTGAAGGTGTTGTGGCGCAATCACCGAGTTGAAGAGGCAACCTGGGAGAAAGAAGATGATACGAGGGCTCGTTACCCAGAGTTATTCCAGGATTAGAACTTTCGAGGACGAAAGTTTATTAAGGAGGGAAGAATGTAACGCCCTAAAGAAAAAAAAAGTAATAATAAAAATAATAAGATTTTATTATTTATTTTTAAATATTATTATTTCTATTATTATTATTATTATTATTATTATTATTAAAACAAAAAAAAAAAAGGGAAAACCCCCCCCTCTATCCTTCCCCTCGTGCAGCCTCCCCCCCCACATCTTTTTCTTCTTCTTCTTCTTCTTCCGTCCGCCCAGCCCTAGCCGCCGCCGGCCTCCCTCCTCTTCCTTTTCGTTCAACCTCACCGCCACCCAGCCCAAGCCGCACCGCCGCCCAGCCCAAGTAGCACAGCCCCGTCGGCATAGGACACGTCGCACTGCCTCCCCGCTCACACCGTCGGCGTCGCGTGCGTCAATCAACAGCCGACGAGCCGGCCTTTGTTTTCGAAGCCTCACCGCACCGTCCGTCCGGATCTCTGCGACGCCAGCCGAAACCAGCCGAAAACTCCCCATCCTCAGATCTGTCCCTTGCGCCTCTGTCCGCCGTCGCCGCAGCCGTCTGGTACCGTCCGCAAAGCCGCCGGCGTACACATCTCGCGAAGCCGGACGCGGATCCGAGCCGATCTGCCTCCATTCTACAAGAGGCCAGCCGCCGCATCTCCATCCGTGAAGCCCAGCTCAGTCGTTGAAACCCCGTCGCACGGTTCTCCATTTTCCAGTCGCGGATTGGAAGCCGACCCATGCCCACATTGATTTCACCTATTTGAAGACGCTTCTGCCTTACTGTGAAGTATTGGGTTGGTGTGTGGTAAGAATAAATTTTGGATTTTGTTGTTTTCATGGATAATGATGAACACCACTATTGGGTTTAATCAATTGTAGGAATGTTTGATTATTGAAGGTACCGATTGAAGTCGACGAGCGAAATCCTTTGAAATTCTCTATAGTTGGAGTGGGTTCGTTCCTCCACTAACTGGGTAAGTGCTAAATTCACATGGGTGATTTAGATGCTTGGAGCTACTTGGAAAATATGTTGATTTCTGTTTGTTTATGTCTCGGTTGTAATTGTGGAAATTGCTCGATTGAAGAACTTGCATAAAAGCGAGGTAAGGAGCTTTCTACTGGACTCAATAACAAGAATTAAGATGTATTGACTATATGGACTGAAATGTTATGTCTGGACTGAGTAGTGATAACGGTTATACTGTGTGTTTGGGTGTGGACTGAAAGTTTAATGTATATTGTGCTTGACTGAATGAAATTATATATGTATGTATGGATTAACGGGGACTTGTTGTCTAACGTATGTTGTGACTGCTGGACTATTTATGTGGCTGACTGATGTAGTGATATGTTTCAACTGTCCTTGGGTGAAATTTGGGTAATATAGTTGTTTGAGGTTAAATGGGGAGCTTATGTGATAAGGAAATTTGACTGTATTGAGGATGATTTTAAAGAGGTTTAGAATGGACTGAGGGGATAAATTATTAGTTTCCTAGTGGATAGTTACCCTGCGGGTGTCCTTCGGGATCATCCCCTTTATGTGCATCCTTCGGGAGCACTAGACTGATATGTGCATCCTACGGGATCACAAGACTGTGATTGTGCAGGGTACACCATAGGATGCTAATAATTTATTTTCCCCTAACGGGACCAGTAGTGGGTCTCTTACTGAATATATTAATACTCACCCTTTTTATGTTTAACTTTTCAGGCAAAGGTAACACGAGGGGCAGACCGACGAGGGACAAGGACTCGTGAATTGCCATAGGGGACTATCTTTAAACTTCTTCCGCTGACGGTTTGAAAATATTTTGATTTAACTAAGTCTACAAATAGTTAAATTTTTTGTAAACTGCATTTGAAATTTTGTATTTTTGAAATAGGGCCCGATTAAAATTTCCCTTCGTTTTCTTACGGTTTCACTTGAATCTTGCTATGTCTTTTGTCAACAAACGGTTTTGTGTCAAATTGACGACTTAGACGGTCAGTCCGAAAAGTTTGGGTCGTCACAGATTTCGATAACGCTTTTTCAAACGCAATAAAAAAACGCTACAAAAGTCTTTTATAACATTTTTCCAACGTTATTAAAACGCTATTGAAACATTTTAATAGCGCTTTTTCAATGTTATTAAAATAGCTATTAAAACGTTTTGATAACGCTCTTCGAAAGAAATAAAAAACACTATAAAATGTATTTTATAGCATTTTTCCAATGTTATTGAAAACGCTATTGAAACATTTTGATCACGATTTTTCCAACGCAATAAAAAACGCTATCCAATTTTCAATAGCGTTTTTTTCGTTATAAAAAACATTTATAGCATCATATATGTGCTATCAATAGAGACATATTATAGTGTTTTGCACAGTGTTGTAAAAACGCTATAAAAAGTCATGGACTTTCAATAACATCGGCTACGACAACATTTCGAAAACGCTATCGAAAATTAGCAATAGCGTTTTTTTGATGCTATCGTAACTGATATTTCTTGTAATGATAAATCAATAAATATGTGCATCTTATATTCTAGAATTAAACTAATCTAGATAATAGAGGCTACTTTGGCAACATGTTATTTTGATCAATTCAATCTAAAATATAAGACACAATAATAATAATTTTGTTATTGTAAAAAAAATAATGGAGGAAAAACACTAAATAATCTTTACCAAAATTCACCCAATAATTGTGTATATTAAAATACAATTAATGTAACATAAATATGTGAATATCCCAAAAAATTATCGTTCAAGTTTAATCCACAGGATGATCAATTAATCTTGATCAAATTAAACATGAATTAACAACATGATTAATCAAATCTTGAATCTAGAACATGATCAATTAAACTTGAATTCACAACAAGCTTAATCGAATCTTGAATCTAGATCAATTAAACTTCAAACCACAATATGATTAATCAAATCTTGAATCTAAAACAATTAGACTTAAAACCATAATATGATTAACCAAATCTTGAATCAACAAACATTAAACTTTTAACTTTCAAAACCACAATATGATTAATAAAATCTTGAATCAAGAACCATTAAACTTTAAAACTAAAATATGATTAATCAAATCTTGAATCAAGAAACCAATAGAAACAAACATATTCCAACAATTCAACATGAAATTCATGCTCTGATATCACTTGTTGGCATATAAATCTATATAATATATTTAACCCAAAATCATTCCTGCTAAATTGCAAGAATAAGTTACATACAGGATTCCATTGATGATGGATGTAAAATGGCTTTTGTCTAATGGCTATAAAACCCTAGATGCCCTTAGTAGGATCTTTCTCTTGATAGGATACAAGAAAGACTGAGTGCTTATTGTTTTTTTTATATATTTGGGGACCATAGCCCTAAGTTTCTTTATATACTAGTTCAATTAGGATCCCCATTAAATCCTAATCAATCTATGAATAAGCTTCGACCCATTTAATCCACACTCAATTAGAAATCTTAGGTCTTAATTAAATAGCTCACATAATAGGCCTAATTTAATAAAATAACCCAATGTGATAAATTATTAATTCTCATACATAGCCCAGACTTTTATTAGACGTATTATTTAAATATGTCTAACATTGATGAGCTTAATTAGAATTTAAGTAAGTTTTAATCTTAATAAGAATTGACACAAACATGTAAGACCCATATTTGTTTCACATCATCGAACACTTTGTCGAAGACTAAGTTATTCTCAAGCATCACAATAATTTTTTTTCCCTTCCATATTTGTTGGGTTTTTTCCTTCCCTTTATTCTTCTAGTTTTCAATATAGATATATATGTATATATTTTCATATTAAATATAGTAAATTATTAGTAATATTACTATTAATATAAAGAGATTTTTTAAAAATATCATAAAGCGGTAAAATATTTATACTGTATAAAACAATTTTGAAAACAAAAAAAGCCCACAAACCCATAATAGAAAATACCAAAAATGTCTATCAACATTCGATTAATTGGTATTCAACACACGTAATTTAGTTGGTACACAATCTTGTACCAAGATCGTTTAGATCTGACTGCATGATCGTTTAGATTTTCCTACCCAAATCTAAACGATTCTTTTTTTCAAGATTTTTTGTTACATGATCGCTTAGATTTGATCGTTTAAATTTGAGTAGCCAAATCTAAATGATTTTTTTCAAGATTTTTTGGTACACGATCGTTTAGACTTCACTACCCAAATCTAAACGATTTTTTTTAAGATTCTTTAGTACAAGATCGTTTAGATTTGGCTATTTTTGGTACACGATCATTTAAATTTGGCCTATCCAATATCCTAATGATTTTTTTTCAAGATCTTTTATATTTGGCACACGATCTTGTACAACAAAATAACTGTTTGAAAAAAAATAAAAAAAATCATATATTTTATATTTAGTACACAATCTTGAACCAAATAACAATTTGAAAAAAAAATAAAAGAAAAATTGCAAAAGAAGAGAAAAAGACGATGAAAATAAAAGAAAAATGGCGAAAGAAAGAAGATGGAAAGGAAAACCAAACCTAGAATTAAAATAAAGGGTCTTTAACTCATATAGCCTAAATTGCTATATGATATTACATGAAAGACCCAAATTACTAATAAATTTCACAAAAGTCCTAAATGGGCTAGTATATTACACAAATGTAGGGCCCAAATTACTGTAATACCCATTTTCTATTATTTAATTGATTTATAACAAATATCTAAATGAAAAAAATCGTGGGATATAGTTTTGGAAAGAAGTGGGGCCCAAATTAATTTAATACAAATTTCTATTATTTAATTGATTTATAACAAATATCTAAATGGAAAAAATCGTCAGAGATGGTTTTGGAAAGAACTGGGGCCCAAATTAATTTAATACCAATTTCTATTATTTAATTGATTTATAACAAATATCTAAATGAAAAAAATCATGGGATACGGTTATAGAAAGAAGTGGAAAACCTTTCATGTTTTCCTTCTACAAAAACGGTTGTCTACTCCTTCCAACGTGGATTACGGTTTTTATTTCGAAATTTTAGAGAGTTCGGAGGTGAAGAAGAAAACATTCGACGGCCAACAAATACAAAACTTCTCAAACATAATCTAGTTAAAAATTTCGAAGTTAGTATTGTATATATTCAACACATATGAAACATTAGGTATATTAAGTATATTTTAGATATTCAATTAAATAGGCAATCAAATGAAAATGTAGTTTTGAATGTGATACATTTTAGGGTTCATTGAGATTTCGGCGGTGAAGAAGAAAACTTTCGATGGCCGACAAATACAAAACTTATCCGACATAATCTAGCTAGAAATTTCGTGCTTAATATTGTACATATTCAAAACATATGAAACATTTGGTATATTAGGTATATTTTAGATTATATTCAAAACATATGAAACATTTGGTATATTAGTTATATTTTAGATATTCGATGAAATAGGCAAACAAACGAAAATCTAGTTTTGAATGTGATACATTATAGAGTTTATTGAGAATTCAACGGTGAAGAAGAACTACATTTTGGCCATCCTATAAAAAAATAATAGAACTATATGTCAGTATATAGTATTATTGTATATAATATGGGGTATATATATACTAAAACACAGAACATAACTATTATAGATTGTGGATATATTAAAGTATAATGTAATCAAATACATTTATAAAGAAAAATTATGTATATATGATCATGTCGTTTACTACTGTTTTAGTAATATTTACTATATAAACAAAAAATTTAAACACAAATTCGGTAGGAATTATGTATAAGGTATTATTGTATATAATATGAGGTATATATACTAAATACCATATATAAATTCAGACTTCTTACTGTACATTATTATATATGTCATATTGTATATATAATTTGGTATATATGTGTAAGGGCTGCCGACGACGGATGAAATTTTCCAGATTGTTCACGGTTATAATTAATTAACATAAAATTTCATATTAGAAAAGATTTTGTGTTATACTTAACTAAAACAATATTTTCAATTTTTTACCATAATAAAGATACAAATTTATACAAAAAAGTTACGAAAATAATAATGACACTCAAATATTTATCTATGATGACACTCAAATACTTCATTAAAACAATATTTTTAATTTATTACCATAATAAAGATACAAATTTATTTAAGGAAGTTACGAAAATCATAATAAATTAAAAGTACTCTCAACAAGAAAATAATTTAAATATAATTACGAATATAATATATAATTAATAATAATTAAAAGGTTAATATTGTCCAAAAATTATACGAATTCTTAATTAAGAAAATAAATTATACTTTAGGACATTTCTGAAAAATCATAGTCAATTTAGGTCATTCATCTAAATCTTTCTAAAATAAAATAGCCGACTTCATGGGTTTTTTTATTTTGTTACACGCACTGTAAATATTTTGGTGTTTTGTTATATTTATGAAAATTTCTCTAATATAAATATGTTTTAATAAACTAATAATAGTCTATTAAAATATCTACTTAACTTATTTTTATACTCAAAAAAATTATTAATGAATTCAATTACTTAATTATTTACATAATTATTAATTAATAATTAGCTAATAATACTTTTAATATATTTAATTAGTAGATTACGATTAGTTGGGGGATTTTTAAAAATGGAATAATTACGCAAAATATTTACATCCTCGTAGCAAATTTTTAACCCATTATGTAGAAAGTCCAAAACATATGGTCAAAAACCAAAAAAGCCCATGAAAATCTAAATCGTCAAAATTAATCGCGATGTTTTTTCTTTCCATACTCGACAGCATACACGACACAGAAAACGTTAGAATGAAATATTGGGACTAATCTCAATGTTTTCCGGTCAAGATGAAGGACAAAAATCTTTAGAGATTGAGTTCTCGGGCTAATCTCAATGCTTGTCTGGTCGAAATGGAATGCAGAGAAGTTAAGAAAGCGAAATTGAAGAAGGAAAAGAAAATCATAATCTTGGTTTTTCTCGGCCGAGATGAAGAACAAAAGGCTTTAGAGATTGAGTTCTTGGGCTAATCTTGGTGTTTGTCTGGCTGATGAAAGGCATAGAAGTTAAGAAGTGAAATTGAAGAAAGAAGTAAAATCTTGGGGCTAATCTTGGTGTTTCTCGATCGAGATGAAGGACAGAAAGCTTTAGAGATTGAGTTCTCGAACTAATCGAAGTGCTTGTCCGACAGGGATGGAAGACAGAGAAGTTAAGAAGCTTAGAACTCAGGGCATCTCTGAGTCAAGTTCGGTTGAGATTGGAAACGCATGATAGATTCTTTCTATTAGTTTCTATAGGTGATAGACACTAACAGAAAATGGGTATCATAACACTCATAAATTTCAATATAAATCTATTTGGTAATACAACATAAAAATGAAACTATAATGATTACATCATTTATTAATTTAACAAAGTTTGTAAGTCCTAAAACTTGGTATAGAAGCAATCTCTAAACTGGTCCCACGTGATCTGGTCCAACTTTCCACCTAACATACGCAGTGTGGACTTCCACCAGATTATACCTCTATCCCTAAGGAGAAAGACAGCACACTGAACCTTGTGCTCTTCTGGGCATTTCATATAACTAAAAATGGTCAACACAGAAGACAACCATAACTCCTCCTTGGTAGGATCCTCCAGTGATCCATCAAAAGTCTGAGGGTCGTATTTTCTAAAGTCCCTCAAGTGTTTCGCCTCTGCAGAAAGCTGATTTGGTAACATCTGTGGCTGCTGTACGACCGGTCCCTGCACTGGGGGGTCGACAGACGCAGGTGGAGCTGCTGATACAGGGGAACCCACTGGAGCAGATTGGTTCTGAGCCATAGCAGCCGTAATAAGCTCTGTGATTCTCTGCTCCAGGTGAGCAGACAAGGCTGCCAAATCCGTTTGAGTAACAGGTGCAGCAGGGACACGTGGGTCAGCTTGGCCCACAGCAGGCTGACTACGCCCTGCTCCTCTACCTCGGCCTCTAAAACCACCCCTACGTGCACCTCTCCTTGGCGGCATGGTTTCCTAACATCCACCAAAATTTTTCCTTTTAGTCTTAAACATCAAAGGTCCTTAGTCAGTCAAGTTTAACTTAGGCAAGGTCATATTCATAAAATCATACATATAAATCATGAAAGCGTACCTGACGAGTGACGAAGGATCGTGCTAGCCATAGGGACAGAAAAACATGGACTTAAATCATAAGTCAGTCTACAGAACCTAAAACTTAGGCTCTGATACCAACTGTGACGACCCAGACTTTTCTCATCTAATCTAAGTCGTTACTTTAACACAAAACCATTTGTTGACAAAAGACATAGCAAGATTCAGTTGAAACCGTAAGAAAACGAAGGGAAATTTTAATCGGGCCCTATTTCAAAAATACAAAATTTCAAATGTTGTTTACAAAAAAATTTAACTATTTGTAGACTTAGTCCTTCTTGTCCCTCGTCGGTCTGCCCCTCGTGTTACCTTTGCCTGAAAAGTTAAACATAAAGAGGGTAAGTATTAATATACTCAGTAAGAGACCCACTACTGGTCCCGTTAGGGGAAAATAAATTAATAGCTTCCTATGGTGTACCCTGCACAATCACAGTCTTGTGATCCCGTAGGATGCACATATCAGTCTAGTGCTCCCGAAGGATGCACATATCAGTCTAGTGCTCCCGAAGGATGCACATATCAGTCTAGTGCTCCCGAAGGATGCACATAAAGGGGATGATCCCGAAGGACACCGGCAGGGTAACTATCCACTAGGAAACTAATAATTTATCCCCTCAGTCCATTCTAAACATCTTAAAAATCATTCTCAATACAGTCAAATTTCCTTATCACATAAGCTCCCCCATTTAACCTCAAACAACCATATTATCCTAATTTCACCCAAGGACAGTCAAAACATATCACTACATCAGTCAGCAACATAAATAATCCAGCAGTCACAACATACGCTAGACAACAAGTCCACGTCAATCCATACATACATATATAAATTTCATTCAGTCAAACACAATATACGTTAAACTTTCAGTCCACACCCAAACACACATCATAACCGTCATCCCTACTCAGTCCAGATATAACATTTCAGTCTATATAGTCAATACACCTTAATTCTTGTTATTGAGTCCAGTAGAAAGTCCCTTACCGTAACTTTACTCTAACCCCTTGATTGAACCCACGTTTGCCAACAACCCAAGCTCACGAACCAAGCTCCAATTAAATCCAATAATTGTTGTGAGCCCAAGGGAATTAGGCGTTACCTTCAACCTAAGATCGAACAACGTTCAGCAATTAATCCAACCAATAACTCGAATTCGTTTTGAAACAACTACAATTCACAACTTTAATTTGTTACCAACAAAACCACTTCGACAATTTACCGTAAAACAAAGGCAACGGCACTCCACGGCGCACGGCTGTCAGTTCGCGGAACCTTACGTGTGGGTCGGTCGGCGATCGGCTTCCAATCCGTGGCTGGAAGATGGGGAGACGCGGGCTGGGTTCGTCGGACGGTCGGAACCGAGGAAGGCCCGGCGCGGACGGCTGCTGATGGTTGGCGGATGGAGATGCGGCGGCTTGGGGTGGTCTCACTGCGCGCGGCGGACACTGCCCGGTTCCACGGCGGCGGCGGACGGAGACGCCAGGAGACAGATCTGAGGAGGGGGAGGGGATTCGACTGGTTTCGGCTGGTTTCCGGCGTCGCTGCTGGGTGGGAGATGAGCAACTACCTCACGAACGGCCGGCGAGCTGACGCGGTGACCGGCGCGGTGAGGCTTCGCGAACAAGGTCGGCTCGTCCGCTGTTGACTGACGCTCGCGAGGCCGATTGTGTGAGCGGGAAGATGGTGCGGCGTGACCTACGCCGACGGACTGTGCGCAAAGCGTGCAGCTTGGCTTCGGGGACGGAGACACAGACGGCGACCGGTCTTCAGGCGGGCGGCGGCGGCTAGGGCTGGGCGGACGGAAGAAGAAGAAGAAGAAGAAAAGAAAGAAAAAATTGAGGAGGGGGGGCTGTTTTCACGCGAAGGAGAAGAGGAAGAGAGAGGGGGGGCACGCGAGGAAGAAGGGGGGAAATTTTTTTTAATTTCCCCCCTTTTCTTTTGCTTTATTTAATAATAATAATAATTATAATAATAATAATAATAATAATAATATAATAATATAATAATGATAATAAAAATAATAATAATTAATAAATAAATAATAAAATCTTATTATTTTTATTATTATCCTTTTTTTTTTTTTTTTTGGGGGTTACACCTTGCGGCCATGACAACTACCACGTCTTGTTGAACTACTATTAGCTTCACTAATTGATGAGATTTTTTAATTTTTTTAGGTCTTTCAATTGAATTCTTAAGCTGATGAGGGATGCGGGAACATAATCTCTAGAAATACTTGTCGCTGGTAAGGAATGTGAAGAGAAATTTATGTTGTGATCATACAGTAGAGACCACGTCACTAAAAAAATAAACGAATCACAATAACTTTTTGATATATTTGGAAATAAGTTTACAATTTTCTATATTTAAAACAATCTTAAATTATAATCAATGACATTCATTGTAAACCGCTCAAATTTGAATATTTATAACTAAAATAATTAATTAAGTAATTTTAATCAAAATATATATATTGAATGATACTTTTTGGTTTAATTAATTCATCTATTAATTTGTATATGATTGTTATGCATAATTTTATAAATTAAATATAAATATAATTTTTTTCCATAAAATTCAAATGCACAACCGAACATATTTATTTTTAACTTTTAGACATCTTATTCCTAAACATTCATATTATCATGTCATCATTTATTCCAAACTATCCTTTTAGGGTGGAGTAAGTAAGAACACTGCATAATGAGTTTTTATGTTGCAGTTGGAAAAAGCTTGTGTATGAAGATGAAAAGATCTCAAAGAAGCATATAAGTTGTAGTGAGAGAATCTCTTGTTCAGGAAATACTATGTGTGTTGATGATATTTACAAAATATAGTAAAATTTTAAATTATATCAATGATAGGTATTAATAGACGTAGATAGACTTCTATCGATGTCTATTTTTGATAGGCTGACAGAAATTTATCTATGTCGATAAAATATCAATTATGAATAGAATCTACATTTTGTTATATTTTGTAAATATTTAAGTTAATGTAATTTTTATATTTAAAAATGCCCTTTAAAAAACTATCACAATAAAAAAAAATCTTGGTTTAAATCAAATTTTGAAAGAGATTATTACCCCGAAATTTTGGAAAATAAAAAATAAATATTTTGATTTAATTTGAATTTTAAAATTACGATAATGAGAAGAAAAAAAGGAACTGTCACGAAGAAATTGGTTGTTTAAATGAAAGTTTGAAATTAAGAGATAATCACAACACCAAAAGGAAGGTTTAAAAAAAATTACATTTGATCTCTAATTAGTATCTATTTCATGTTAAATAAATAGTTTTTTTTTTTAAATTCAATCTTAACCTAATATCATAAATTAAGAGAATTTTAGAAAAATGACATTTTATCTTCGACCAAAAGAAAACTTTAAAAATCACATTTTCTTTCTAACTAATATCTACTTTTTTTAGTGGAAAAATATATTTTTGGAAAATCACATTTTATGTTTAATGAAGGGACAATTTTTAAAATAGCAAAGTAAATTAAATTTACAAACTATAACAAAATTTTGTAAAATTTTGTAAAATTTTATAAAATTTACAAACTATAACATATCAATGACTATCAGTGATAGAATTTGCTATAGGTTGTAAATATTTTGTAAAATGTACTATTTTTAAAAATTCTCCTTTAATTAATGTCTACATTTATAAATGAAGCATTTAAAAAAAATCACATTTTTGCTAACGTACGTTATCTTTTTTATTTTTTCCTAATCATTTAAAGTAAATTCAACTTTTTTAAGTGTGAGATTGAGATTTAGAATTAGAATGAATAATAATCTTTTCCACCCTCATAATTTGAATAAAAGTGAAAAATGAATAAGATTTTTTTTTTTAAAATAGAAAAAATTGACAAACTATTTACACATTATAGAACAAAATCACTACAATAAAAATTTTATTATACTTGATTTTTCTACAAAGTGTAAGTATGTTGTCAAATGTTCTATTTTTGACAATTTCTCAAAAAATTATTTTGTTTTTTTAATAAAGAACACAATCATCTTTTCCATGATTTAAATAGATATTTGATGAACTCATGAATATATAGTTTTTTTAAATTAGAATTAAATAAATGTCTCTTTTAACTTTATATGATATTTTGAAGTCTTCTACTTTCATTAAATTTATTTTAGTGTACCTAAAATTTTGAAATTTGCCTCAAATTTAGACAAAAGGCAAATATCTAAAAGAAAAAAAAAATAAAGGAAAAAAGAGAAAAAAGAGAGAAAGGAAAAAAGAGAAAAAGAAATCCAAAGATTTAGATGTGTGTTAGGTATTCTCTCCTTTTTAGGGAGAACGATAGTCACCTAAAATCAAAAATCATTACAAGTGTTTGTTCTTTTAAAAGAAAATCATTTTTATTAAAAGAAATTAATAATTATTGAAAATTTTGTAAGTAATGGTTAAAACATTTGAAATCTTTCTAAATTTACTTATTTTCAAAATTAGATGGTGAAATATATCTTTAAGTAAATTATTGGCCTCTAAAAATAGATATTGAATTTGGAATGGCTTCTGGAAAGAGAAAATGTGCTTTTATTAACTTATTAAAAGCATTTTTATTAATTCTTTTAATATCAATATCCCCATTAATTAAAATTTAAAAGTTTAGTCCTTGGCAGTCTAAATTGGTCATAAAATTTAGAAACAAATAAATAAAATAAAAACGTGTAGAAAAGGCTAGTCTATTAAAATATCATTAACAACAAACTATATATATGTATGTATGAAAATGAAAATATAAATGATTTAGTTTCAAGCAACCACGATTAAAAGAATCTATGAATCACTATAGGATCCTACAACTCAGGATGGCTAGCTAGTTAGACTATCTACTCACCCCACTTCGACCCACTTTTTTAAGGTGGTAAATTAGCTACATATTATGGTCCCAACAATGAATAAGTTAAGATTAAATATGGTATTTCATCGTAATAGTTTAACTCAATAATAATCTGGCATTACTTTATATTCTAGAAACGAGAGGTTCGATCATTCCTTATACTCACAATCGTTGTATATATGAATACTATGATTTGTAAGACACTTGAGTCATGTTTAGGTCGTTTACCCTCTAACTTTTCTTTTTAAAAAATATCTATATCATCTCCATGTCATTTAATTATCATAAATCTCTTTCAAATTAAATTACTATAATATTGTTTTTTTAGGTATTTTAAATAGGTTAATTTTTATAAATGTAACACAGCGCCAAAATATTTATGGTCTGAGACAAACACAAAAAATCCATGAAGTCGGTAAAATATTTTTACAAATTTTAGATTTGCCTATAATATTGTGGACTGTTTGTCACTACTTTTTCTTTTTATTTTTTGTGATTTATTCATCTTCTCTTCTAGATTTCTTCATCTTTTTTTTCTTTCTTTCTTCATCTGCTCTTTCTTTCCTTCTGCTTCTCTTCTAGAATATCAAGATCGTTTAAATATCATTTTGATATGATATAAATGATCGCTTACCTAGTCAACATGAATTGTTTAGATTTGAAGCCATTTTTCTATCATTTAAAAAGAACTAAATGATCGTGTAGATATGATCTAAACGATCATTTACTATAGTCAACACGTTCATTTGAATTTGAAGCAATTTTTCCATCGTTAAAAAGAACTACATGATCGTGTTGATACTACCTACACAATCGTATATCATTTCCTACACGATCGTGTATCATGATTGTTTAGAAGAAGAATTACAGGTACGCGTGTGGTCGATTAATAGCGAGTGTTGATTGGGACATTTTTTGTATTTTTCATTATGGGCTCGTGGGCTTTTTTTGTTTTCAAAATGGTTCTACACAGTCTAAATATTTTATCAATTTGTTATACTTTATTCATTTATTGTTTGAACTTGTGGTTTTTATCCATTTAATTAGCATATATATTTGAAAACCCTACTTTACCATATGTTTTTGCATGAATTTTCAAAAACTTTTTGGAAAAGGAATATATTATTATTTGTTTTTATTCTCATTATATTATTATTTTAACATTTATTCAATATAGTGCTATGTAATTTCTCTTTCATTTCCACGTTAAAATTTTGAAAGTAACTAAAATAAAATTAATGTATGTCCTTAACTAATGATTTTCAATATGCAATTAGCTTAAATTGGTCAAATGACTGCAAAATTAGCCTTACTTTGACGCTTTTTATCTGTCAAATATTTATTTATTTGATGCTTTTAAATGCATCAAGTATTATCCAGTGTCAAAAATAAGAATTTTCTTATTGACAGTTTTTAAGGGTCAAGATAAAATGTACTTGACACATTATAAACGTCAAGTGTATGAGATTAGTTGACATTTTTTACATGTCTAGAATTTGTTTATTCTTGACATGTATTATTCGTCAAGAATATTTAATCTTGACACTTATTACCTGTCAAGTAATCCAATATCAAGAATAAGGATATTTAATTCTTGACAGGTTGCATTTCAAAGTTTTTTTTTTCAAATGAAAAATTCAATTTGAAATACCCATATAATTATTGCACTTGTTTTGAAGTCCATATTAATTGAACAATTGAATCAATCCAAACTTTCTCTTAAAGAACTAATATTTAACCAACACTACAAGAATCGGGATTCTCCCTATGCATATTATGGTGTCGGCATAACAAACGCTAGAAAATAGCACCTCCGTCAACATCATAACGTGTGTGTCGGTAGATGCAATCTATCCCAACTTTGAATTCATGACTTCGAAAATGGCCACCATATTTTTAACGTCGTCATGTGTACCGTCGAGGAAAAAAAAAGAATTAAATAATAATTTCCCTTTTCCCCGACTTCATGTATACATACGTCGAAAAATATGTGGCTATTCCCGACGTGGACATCTATGGCGTAGGGGAAAAGAGAAATTATTTTTTAATTATTTTCTTTTCTCTGACGCCATGCATACATACGTCAGGAAATAGGTTGTCATTCCTGACATTTACATTGACCATGTTGGGAAAAAGGGAACAATTAAATAAGAATTTCTCTTTGTTCCGATGGAATGCATACAACGTCGGAACTAGTGCCCTTATTCTCGATGCCATAAGTAAAACGTCGAGAATGGAGAGCACTAGTCTCGATGTTTTACTTACAGCGTCAGAACTAGTGAGGATCTCCCAACGTTTTTGTTGTGCGTTGGGAGGTCCCTTATAAATTTCATATTTGTGTTCACAAAACACATATCCAAAATGAGAGAAAGAAAGAGTGAAAGAGACTGAGAGAGAGAGGTATGTTGGTCGTCCGTTGTCGTCTGTCGTCATCGCCATCAAGTTGCTCCACTGATCACTTATCGTTCCCCGCTCATCGTCCTATTCCACCATTGTCGTTCTTCATTTCGGTAATTTCTCTGTTTTTTATTTTTTTAAGTTAAATAAATGCACGTATAAAATGTACATTGAAATTGTTTGCATGTATATGGTTGAAATTATTGAAATGTATGTTTGAACATATTGAAACTATTAGAGGTTTGGAGTTGAAATTGTTAGAGTTTTAGGTTTGAAATTGTTCAATTGTTTAAATTGTTGAAATACTTGAAATACTAGAAATACTTGAAATTGTTGAGAGGGGGCCCAGTTGAATCATTTTGATTGATTTGTTTTGGCTACCATGCAGTTATAGTAGCCTTTAGGTTGAACAAATTTTAAATTTGACAGTAGTTTTATTTTTTGGAAGTGTTAGTTAGCTTGTAAAGTTTGTTGGAAGTGTTAGGTAGCTTGCAAATATTGAAGTAATATGTGGTTATATTGTTTTGGCTATCTTGTAGTTATGGTAGCCTTTTTAGTTTAAACTTAGCTCTAGTGAAAGTTGGGAGATTTGGTACTTATGAGGTGTGGCTTATTCATGTAGTAAGTTTGACATTTGAGATGAGGAATATAAGACTAATTAAATCTATTTATGTTTCATGTCTATATCAATAAACAAGAGTTGGATGAAACATAGAATAAATTATCAGTTGAGTATAGAGAGAGAGTGTCCCAATTTTTAGAGGTTGCAAAGTTTCACGTCGATGATTACGGATGAACAAGGTATCCATGCAAGAGATGAATGAACTCCATTTGGGAGTCATTAGAGGGTGTGGAGTGACATCTATTAACAATTGGAATATCCTCCTTCTATACAGACTTGGCATATCATGAAGAGTTAGTGGACTTGCATAGAGATGTAAAAAGATTTGATGAAGGAACTGGTTGTAACCCTTTTCATGAAGAAAATAAAATGTTGGGTATGCTTAATGATTTACAAACTCCAATTGAACATGAAGAAGAAACGGAGGAAGGTTTGGAGAATGAAATATCGTTTAATATTGGTGTAGAACAAGAGACAACATACCTATTTTAGGAGTTATTAAATGAAGCACGTAATGAGTTATACCCTAGTTGTTCAGAACTTTCCTCTCTAAACTTTTTGATTAAGTTGATGCATATCAACGTTCTCAACGGTTGGAGTAACAAGTCCTTCGACATGTTATTAAAACTGTTAAAAATAGTGTTTCCAATGGGTATTACTATACCTAGCTCATTCTACGAAACTAAACGAAAATTGCGTAACTTAGGCCTAAGATACGAGACTATTCATTCGTGTAAGTACGATTGTGTATTGTACTGGAAGAAATGTAGTGATTTGCAACATTGTCCAACTTGTAGTGAGTCTCGATATAAGGTTAGTCCTAACAAAGGGAAAAAAATTATGCATAAGGTATTGCGCCACTTTCTGTTGATACCGATATTACAACTATTGTTGGTATTGCAAAAAGACTCGTCTAATATGAGATAACATAAGGATAAACAAGTCGAAATAGAGGATGTGTTAAGACATCGAACTGATGCAGAGGGTTAAAATCATTTTGATTGTAAGTTTTTTTATTTCACTTCAAATTCACATAACGTTCATTTGGGATTAGCTTCAGATGCGTTTAATCCGTTTGGGAATATGAGTACTGTTGGGATTTATGTCCTACAACTCGTAGATTGTAAAAATAATCTATTGACCATTATTAATAAAATTGTATTATTATAATAAATTTTATTGATTATATTATTAAATTTGTCTTAATAACCCAAATCCAATAAACTAACATCCTAAGATGTTTAATGAGTCTTAAACAGTATGTAGAGACATATAGGGATCAATGTTCAAGATCAGCTTAAAGGGTCTATAGTATAGGGATAAGGTTGGGTATCTTATCCTGGTAACACTATGGATACGACTGACTTTGTATTTGATACAAATGCAATGATCCAAAGCGTTCGTGTAGTTGACATGCGAGTGAGGGTATCCTATGCAATGAGTTTGCATAAGATTGGACCACGAAATAGTAACCACAAGATGTAACTCTGTTAATACACAAGATGAAAAATTCACTCATTCACTACTTTAGGGTAAGTAGATGAGTGTTTCCTTAAATGGTGTCTTTGGGACTTGAACAAAGGGTCCTACCCTCTTTATGGAATGAGAGGGGCTTCTATTTATTGGTTGGGCCATAAACAGGTTGTTCATTAGAGGAGCACTGGTATTTAAGGACTAACTTACTGTTATTAGTCTATATCCGTGGACACAGAAATATATCCACAGTGAGAAGAGTTCAGCTGTGAGTCTTTAGAGGAGTGTACACACATTTAACGAATATTGATTAATGTGGTTAATGAGTTCAACCAAATAATCTCATATCTTTGTAGCTTCTTATCTGTAGGCTCATTAGGTCCTCTTCCTAGCTCGTAAAGGGTGATGAGATTTATTTATATTAGTTGTAATTTGAAATGTTCAAATTTACTTTGGAAATTAGTATAATGTATGGTGATACATTATAATATAAAGTTTATATATTTTAATTAAACTTCATAATATAAATTTAATTTTGGATATGATTCAAAATTAATTCATGAAAGCTAAAATATTTGAATGAATTCAAATATTAATTTAATGTGAATTGGATTCATATTAAAATTATTGGTTATGAGGGAAATTTATATTTGAATATGATTCAAGTTTAATTTAAGTTAAATATAAGATATATAATTTAGTTATTAATTAATTAGAGAATCAATTAATAGTTTAGTTTAATATTATTTAATTAAATCTGATTTAATTTAATTAATTTAAAACTATAAGATATTGGTGAGATATTCATAAATAAGATTTAAATAAAATATTAATTAAATATGATTTAATTAATTATTAAATAATTGATTAATTATTAATAAATTAGTTGATTTGAAATTTCTATTAATTTAATATTTTAAATTAATAGAATCTCATGATTCTCTCCTACTCTCTTTCTTACTCCATGAAGGAAAGAGAGTTATAAATACGTAGAAGAAAATAGTTCTTCTTCAACCGATGATCTTGCTTTTCTGCAAAATAGTTTCTCTCTAAAAAACTTTCTCCATCTCAATTGGTTCTCACAAACCAATCTCATCGTAGATGATAGAAAAGTCTCTAGTGAGCGGTATTCCCAATTTGGTGGTTTGTAGATTCAGAGATAACGAAAGTAAATTCTCTATATCTTTTAAATTAAAAGCATGCTTAGTTTTTATTTAGAATTTTGATTCTAAAATGTACTGGTATTTTTGGATTCCCAAATTAAATTGAGGAATGGTTCTATAAAATCTTCCGCTACCAAGGGCTTCTATCCCTTCAAGTACTTCGTACAGTATGTGGCATGTGGTGTTAATTTCTTATAATTTGCCACATTGAAAATGCATAAAATAGTCCAACTTCTTCATGTCATTGCTCATACTTTGTCTAAGATCTCCAAGTAGAAAAATTGATGTTTATCTACAACCATTTATTAAGGAATTGAAAGAGTTATGAGCTTTTGGTGTGCAGACTTATGATTCTCTTACCGATCAGTTCTTTCAATTGTATGCAGCCTTGTTGTGGATAATTAATAACTTTACAACATATGGTAATTTATCAAGGTAGAGTACGAAAGGGTGTTGGGCATGTCCTATATGCATGAGAGATAAATCATCATTTGGGATAAGAGGGAAAATATCTTTCATGGGACATCAGTGTTGTCTTCCAGATAACCACGTTCGAAAGTAAGCTACATAACGAAGAGATAGAGCGTAGGGCTACTCTAGTTGTACTTAATGGGCATGATATCTTGGAACAACTAGATTCGTTGGAGTTTCTAGTTATGAGTAAACATCCATCATGGAAAGATAAGAAAAGAAAGAGAGCTCTAAATTTTACTAAGAGAAGTATCTTTTTCGAACTTCTTTACTGGGCAAGACTATTATTACGTCACCAACTGGATGTAATGCATATTTAAAAGAATGTTTGTGACAACTTGGTTGGTACGTTGTTGAGTATTGAAGGACAAACGAAAGATACCACAAATGCTCGGTTGGATCTAAAAGATTTGAAAATAAGAAAGAATTTGCACCTAATAGAAGTCGGTAACAGATTTGTGAAGCTGCATGCAATGTACACGTTAACTAGTAGCGAGCGAGTTGCAATTTTCAAGTATTTGAAATCAGTTAAGTTTCCCAATGAATTTGTTTCTAATATTTCACATTGTGAGAATGACAGAGATGAGAAAATTTCAGGTCTTAAGACATATGACTGTCACGTTTTGCTACATCGACATTTCCCTATTGGTGTTCAAGCATATCTACTAAAAAATATGTTCACTGCTGAAACTGAATTGTGTGGTTTTTTCCGTGACTTGTGTGCAAGAACGATAGGAATAAGTGATTTGAGTCGAATGTGAGATATCATAATCATACTTTATAAATTGGAAATAATATTTCCACCTTTTTCGACGTAATGATACACCTTGTCGTTCACCTACCATATGAAACCAAAGTTGCTAGTTCGGTTAGTTATTATTGGATGTTTTCCATTGAAAGAAGTCTACACACGTTGAAACAGTTTGTCCAAAACAAAGTACATCCTGAGGGGTCTATTGCAGAAGCATATGTGATTAATGAATCAAGGACTTTTTGTTCGAGATATCTAAGTGGGATTGAAACTTGATTCACTAGAGATGAACAATATAATGATAGCATTCCCAATGACGAGGTAATTGGTGAGTTTGAAGTGTTCGTGCAGAAAGTACGACCATTATTGTCGTCAAGTTTACCAATTTTATCAGAGGAAGAGAAACAGCTCGTAAATTGGTACATCCTGAAAAATGTAGATGAAATAGCGGACTACGGCAAATACGCATTTTCAACTTTATACGTGACTGGCTATTTTAAATATTTATTATTATTTTTACACAAACTCACAATTATCTACTTTAGAAAATACTTGAGGTTGATACGTCGTCAAGCTTAAAGCGCTTCTGAGTTATTTAGAAGGCATCAACAAACATTTCTTGATTAGTTCAGAGCTCAAGTATATGGCGTACATGAATTTGAGAATTGGTATATGCTTATTTAAGAATTTATATGTATTCATTTACATCAATTTCAGGTTCTAGAAATGCGTGAGAGAGAAACCTTTCTCATGATTTCTTCTCACTTGCGATGGGACCTTCACTTGCAGTTCGCTCTTACCGTGGATGCATTGTCAATGGGTACGATTTCACACGATAGAGCGTGATTTCAACCGCACTACACACAACAGTGGAATCATGGTAGTCAGTAAAAATATTGGCAATGAAAGTGCCGCCAACAATTTCTACGGTATTTTAGATGAAGTTCTTTCCGTTCAATATCTGCTAGGACGACGTGTTTGGCTATTCAAGTGTAGATGGTTTGACATGAACAACAACAAAAGTCATAAGACACACGTGGAATTAGGTTACAAAACAATCAAGTCTTTTACCTCGAGGACCCAAAAAATGGTACCAAATTGAAAGTTGTTAAAGTGCTCCAAAATAAACATATATGTGATGTGTCCAAAGTGGAAGATGATGAGAATGAACAATTGAATGTATTGGAAACGTTGTCGGACATCATGTGGATGAACACATTGAGGATTATACTCTGTGCAAACTTGACGTTGATTCTATAGTGGTGGAAAGACCAGTTGTGCGTCATGTTGTTGATGACTTCATAAACGATGATAATTAATAATAATGACGAATCACTAATCCACAATTTTATTTTTTTATATATTTAGTTAGAAATACTTTCATTTTTTTAATTAATTTTGGTTTTTATGTCCACAAGTACCATGTCATCATTCTCCAACGGTTTCCAAGAGACAGATGATCTATTTTTTTAGTTCGACGACACATTCAATAACGTGGGATTATCTTCGGTGGGCGACACTTTAGGTTAGTTCCTTTACATAAACATGGAGTTCTATTTTCTTATATGGTTGTCAACCCACTTGCACTCTCAGGAGACATTAGCAGCCGCAAAACTTGGAGTTGGAGAGATACGTACAGTAGAATGGAAAGATTCCAATATCCATCGCCCATGGAGCGGAGAAGCCAATCTCGCCATATGTTGTTCGGTTCAGCAACACCATCGGTGTATAAACGCGAGATACATTTCTAGTTCGCTACCTTAAGTGAATTGATGTTCCTCTGGAGTACATCGAGGTTGTCAAGGGCAATCTACAGGTAAGTTTATAAATTACTTTACATGTATGTTAAACATACATATACAAAAACCTAATCCGTATGTTCTTTTCTTTGTAGCAATGGTTCGTGCTTGATTTCACATATGAAGCACCTAAATGATTTATTGAGCATCAAATGCTAACCAGCTTCAAAGAGTTCCAGTGAAACTGTCATAGGCATTTTAAGAAGTTCAGCGACCATGAACAAGGACATGCCAACCTACCAAACAGATTGGTGAATCGTTTGGAAGAGTGGCACTGTAACGCCCGAGATTCAAAGTTAAGCGTGCTTAGCTTGGAGTAATTCTATGTTGGGTGACCTCCTGGGAATTTTCCTAGGATGCATGTGAGTGAGGACAAAGCATGCTGTAAGAACTCGTGTTGGTTTGTCGGGAGAACTTTCCCTCTAATAAGCCTTTAAGGATAGTAAGGATGATGATGCCAGGTCGTAGGGGATGCAGGGGAATGTCGGAGATCCGAATTTCAAAATCCTGGTCCGAATCCTGGGATTGGGGCATTATAGATGGTATCAGAGCAGAACCTCTCCCAGTAAGATGTGGTTCGGGGACGAACCAAGCAGAAGCTGGTGGGCATGTAAAGCCCGAGATTAGGAGGGAGACATGAATGAACCGATATCACATCTGAATGAGAGGGATCCTGAGGACATGAAAGTAGTGTTAAGAAAAACTTAAAAAGAATTAAAAGTGACTACCTAGACCAACAAGGTGCACCTTCCTTTTCAGTAGCTCGATCATAGGAACTTCAAAATTAAGCGTGTTTAGCTTGGAGTAATTCTATGTTGGGTGACCTCCTGGAAATTTTCCTAGGATGCATGTGAGTGAAGACAAACCATGCTGAAAGGACTCGTTTTGGTTTGTGGGGAGAACTTTCACTTTAATAAGCCTTTAAGGATAGTAAGGATGATGTTGCCAGGTCGCAGGGGATGCAGGGGAATGTAGGAGATCCGAATTTCAAAATCCTGAGCCTAGGGCGTTACAAGCACTTCCTCTGTGATCACTACTTGAGTCAACAATTTCAGGTGATTTAAATCTTTTAATGTTTCTTGACGTTACTTCATTTTTGTTGTTTGTAAGTAACATTTTGATTGCTAAGGCAGCTAGAGCGAAACAGACTTGCAACCATACTAGCAGGTCCAACTCGTTCCTACACCGACAACATAAGCTCATTGAACAACGAGGTCAGCCAGTGGACCATGTGGAGTTGTTTAGAGAAACACGTGCCAATGGGAGTAATCAATTCGTTTCATAGGCTGTCACGGATGCACATGTAAGTTTATTAAAATCATTAATTTTATTTTCTACTTTTAATTGTTAGTTCATAACTTGAAACTTTTGGTGCAGAATTAAATGTTGAAACTTCAGTTTCAACCAACCTTAGAAGGTTCTCAACCACTCTTCAGGGACGAGATATGCGAGACTGTCTTAAGTAGACGAACGAGCTACTCAAAAGGTCTTGGTTGGGAGATCAAGCCCAAGTCTCTGAATAAGGGTCGTAGTTGTTCTTCGTCTTCTTATTGGCAAGAAATGCACTCTTATAGAGGTTAGCAAACTAAGAGCTAGTCTCGAGTGCTCGCAATCAAAGATTAAAGAACAAAGAAGTGAGCTTAAAAATGATAAATGATTAATTAAAGAAGAACGAAGAACGTCGGAGTTGCATGCCCGACAAATGGAAGAAAATGTCCGACAAATGGTTAAAGTTGCTAGATAGATGAGACAAATATAGAAGATGATTGAGGAAATAAGTCTGGCATAGAGAGGACTTTGAACACTTCTAGTTCAATTTTTTTTAACTTTTAAGTTCTTTAATTTGTTATCGGTGATATATATCTAAATTTACTTTTATTGGCAGGTTTGGACTTGTTCGAATATGACGTCTACGGTGATTAAGAGATAGTGTTTTTTTTTTTAATGTAATTTCTTCAAACAATGTAAATCATTTGTAATCGTTCGAATATTGGGATTTATATTTTAATTATATAAATTAAAATTTAGTTTTTTAATAATTTTGTGTTAGTTTTTTTGTCATAATTTTATTCAATTTAAATCAAATCGAAACCCAAAAGAGTACCTCACAAAATTTTTTTGAATATAACAATTGGAAAAAATATATTAAAAATATCTTCTGACTCACAAAGGGCGTTGGGAGTGATGCCCTTCCCCCAACGTTCGGACTCACAACGTCAGAGATACCTTCTCCGACGTCGCGTCAAGAGTACGTTTCTCCTTATGCTTGGAGGGGAGGTCGACAGTCCCCTCATTGCCAACGTGCTTCATTCGTCGGCATTGACCGCGTCGGGAGTTAGAAATTCTCATTGTCTTTCTGTTTGCGTGTCAGGAATTCCTCTCCCAATGCACTACTGTCAAGTTCCTTTACAATGGCACTATGTACCTGGAGAGATCCTTTCCCGACACCATTGAGTATGTACACCAACATGTGACGGCGTCGGGATTCCTGACACCATTGTATAAAGAAATTGAGTATGTACGTGGAGTCTACCTAAACTTCTACCATATAGAGATCCTTTACAAACTTCTACCATATAATGAAATTGTTCTACCTAACTCTATGTCTAATATGAATAAAATATATCAATCAATGTTCGTACACACTTTAGAGTCTGAGTTAATATTATATGTACACAATAATAATTTTTATTATTATAAATTTAAAGGTTATTTAATTTAATTAATTGTGTAATACCTAGTTTATATTAAATTGCATCGTACTGAAATAAGGTACAATTAAAATAAAATTAAATTCACTTGTGATTAGCATACAAAATGAAACTATTTACCAAATATTGCAAAAAAAAAAAAATTTAATGGGTTATAAAATTTTATGAATGTTGATATTATTTTGTATATAGTTTCAATATCTTACTATTTTTTAAAAAATTTCTATTAGTTTTAATTGAGTTAAATTAATTAAATTAATAAAATAAATATTAAAATAAAAGGATACTCCAATTTCATTGCATTACAGTAATTTCATATCATTTTTAAGAATGTAGATTGTTTTTAGTATTTATAAATTCAGCTTTTCTTAAGAGTAATTTTAGGAAAATGGTCCAAAATAGAATATTTAACAAAATATTTATAAAAAAATCAAGTGAAATTAATTTTATCTTTTATTCGTTTTGTTTCATGGAGTTTAAATAGGTTGTCAATTTTTCTATTTTTTAAAAAGTTCCATAATTTTATTATATTTTAAATGCTGAGTTGAACAATATATATATATATATATATATATATATATATGAACATTTTGCTATATTTGGATATACGTAAATAGAACTAAAATATTTTTAAAATATAGTAAAACTTCAAATCTATCATTGATATACTTCTATCAATGTCTATTTGTGATATTGATAGACACTAATAAAAGTTCATCAGTGTCTATTAGAGGGTGTTTGGGACAAAGAGTATTATTATAGTCCTAGGTTATTATAGTTTGATTAAAGTAGTTTGTATTTGGGGTGTAGATTGTTTTAATATGGATTATAGTGGTATGTGTTTGGTATATAGACTATTTTAGTTTGATAAGAAAATAATAAATATTGTAGCAAAAGAATAAAAAATGATGAATGGTAAATAGTAAAAATTGTAACAAATAGTAATTACTTTAGCATATCGTAGCAAATTGGAAGATTTGAAATAGTATCTACGGTAGCTCCTAATTGGAGACTTTTAAATAGTGTTTACTTTAGCAAGAGGTGGTTATTATAGTCCAAGATAACATTTGCCCCAAACAGCCCCTTAGTGTCTATTATTAATATAATTTTTAAAAAAATTATATTCAATTTCACTTCTTTTTTTTTTGCCATTTAGAATAATTTTCGATATAATATATATATTTATTGTTTATATTAATATACACATTGCTAATTGAATAATACGAATAATTATAAGTTTAGCCCTTAAATTTAAAAGATATCTAATAAGTCCCTAGAAATACTTAAAAATTTAAAAATAATTTTTATATAGAAAAATTTTAAAAAATAGCAAAGTTTACAAAATATTTATAACCTATAGCAAATTCTATCACCGATAGTCATTGATATGCAATAGTGATAAAAGACTATCAGTGGTAGAATTCAAAATTTTGCTATAACTGGTAAATATTTTAATTTATTTTACTATTTTTAAAAATGCTCCTTTTATATATTACATATAAATATATATTTTACGTCTACTCAACTTTAAAATTTCAAACTTTTTTTTTTCATAGAGTGGTCCCTAAACATTTTATGCTATTGAATAAGACAAAAGATTTAGATACAAAATTGAAAATTAAACTATCAAACATAAAATGGAAAGTTCAGTAATATATTGGATACTACTTAAAGTTCAATTATCTATTAATTATAAAATTAGAAGTTGATTAAATATATAAAGCATTTCTTGAAATAAAATGCAATAGATACTGTTAATGTCTAAATTTGGATATGTAAAGTGGTCTGACTTCAAGATAGAAACAAGAGTAATTTTGTATTCTGGGAGCTGGAAGATCGCTTATAAATTAGTCAGAACTACACACTCGTGTGGTGTTAGGTCACACAAACTTCAATGAGTCAAAAAATTTGAAGGCCCTTTTAATTTGGTATTGAGTTTTTAACAAATAGACAACTTGCATTTTCCTTCTCTTTACTTTCTTATTTTATAGAGAGTTGGATAATCGAATGTTTTTCTTCGGAACCTTTCCCTAAGCCATAGGATTTTTTTTCTTCTAGGGTAGTCTTTTACAGGAAATGCTTTGACTTGGGGGACTTGACCTTGGCCAAGGTCGAGGTCGAGAGTGCAACACTGGCTTTCAGCCAAGCCACCCCTCTTCTTGAGGCTCACGTGAGCTCACATTGTGTAATCTATGCACGGTATGTTGGACTCGGCTTTAGCCAATTTGGCTTTGGCAAGGCTATAACTTTTCCTTAAGCTCATTTCATCCTATTTAACCAATAGTCTTGAAATATGGTTTTGTAGGGTAGGGTCGTAAGGATGTCAAATGATGCAAGTGATATGCAAGATTTGAAATTGACATAACAATGTGTAAAATTAGAAAAGCAAGATAATTGCATTTGGAAAAGTGGAGGGTACTACCTACCAAAATAAACCTTTCGAACCCAACTTCACTACAACTACAGTAATAAGGGTATGTTGGGATCAAACTCAAGAGAACTAGTGACAAGAACTTGAATCCTAGATTTAACAAAAAAAAAGTTTATTATTAAATTTCAAGAACATAAGAAAAAAATTATAGAAGTATAAACCAGAGTTTTGTGGTAACATGCAAGAAAATAAATTGAAATGCTACTAATAGAGAAAGATTACACTTCAAGAATGGATGTAAACAAATTCAAGTTGGTTTCCTTGAAGAATTAAAAGACAAGGGCATTGAGGGTATTTTATTTTTCATTCCAATCATTGAAAAGAAAGAAATAAAGTGTAAAGCCACCAACCTTTATCAATCAAAATTCAATTGCGAATTCAACGTTTTTTGTTAATTAATTCTTGGAAGTCAAAAGCTTTATTTAACTCAAGACTTAATTACACCAATTCATAAAACTCATGCTTCCATCCTTGCATTTTTCACAAATTTATGTAATGTATTAAGTTCTAGAGTTAAACCAAAGACTTAAAATAGTACTGTGATTGTCACTCACCTATTTCAAGATTCATGATACAATAATTTTAATATCAACTATAGCAAGCATTCAATACAAAAGAAGTAATTATGCAACAATTGATAACTTCAAATTCTCAAGAATGTGTACTGCACAACCTAAAGAGGAATTCATATAATTAATTTGATCAAGATTAATAACAAGAATTCAATATGCAAGAAAATCAGAGAATCATGCATCACAGCCAAGAATTAAGCAATTGGAAGAACAAAAATTGTCATGGAATTGAAAAATTAAACTCAATACCATTTTTCCTACCTAAGCTTACAAGAACCATTGCAATTTCAGCCAAATTTGAGTAATAAAAATGACAGAATCTTGAGCAGAAATTGAAATTTTATTAATTTGGGAAAGAATTTGTACAAAATTAAAGTGAAGATGTAAAAAATGAATGAATTTGATATGTAAAATTGATGGGGAAAGGAGTATTTAAAGAAAAAAATCAAAATCACCACCATTGGGATTCGAACACGTGAACTGTGAGACACGGTTGCACAAAAGAAAGACAGGAACGACCAAAGATTTTGAATAGTTGCAATGTGATTACGAAAATGCCACTTAGTATTAATTTTTGAAGTCTTTTGCAAGCAATTCAAACCGGTGACCCGGAGGTTCAAGGCGAAAGACCGTGCGTGTTTTCAGTCAGAGATGACACGTATTTAAAGTTCCTCTTTCTTACGATTTTTAGGTGCTTTTTGTTGCGTTGTTCTCGTATCGGAGTCTATTTTTATAATCCTCTAAATAAATATGAAAATAATGAATATGTGCCTATATGGGAATAATGTTGAGTAGTAAATGCATGGTCCATTCTAGTACCAACAAGTCTGTTTATTGTTTGTCTGCTTGGCTTGGTAGCTTCTTCTTCTTAGTTATTATGCTGTGTTCACCTTTAAGCCAAAAAAAACACCCATAACTTATACAAACTTAAAACTTCTATGACTAAATTTATAATTAGCATCTATTTGTGTGCATGTATACATATTGTTTGGGAAATATCACCAAAAGTTAGAAAATATAAAACCTTGTATGCATGAGAGAATCTAAGCCAATGAATTCATGTTGTTTTCTTAAGAAAATTCTACTCACTCTCTAGTGTCTGAGTTTCAAGAGCACTTGTCCCTCATGATAGAATAAATATGTCACACCCCATCAAACACGAGATGAGATCTCATTTGAAATAACAAGATTTCATTGATACTTGATAAAAGAGTACATTTAAATCAAGTACAAGAGTTTCTTCAAACTGAAAATATGCAAGTCCCAAAAACAATAATCTTCATCATCTCGTCTAAGACACTTCATGTTATGCAAACTGACTGGGAATATTAACAAGTTGATGCAACGCAATTTTGGCAGGACAGACATTCAATTTGGCAAGTCTAACACTTGATGTCCTTCACTATCTGGAGGGATAAAACAAAACATTTGAATTGGACAAAAGTATTTAGTGAATGGAATTTTTCACCAACACAATTAATAAGTAAGTTTCCACTAATGCGGTACAACTCATTTTGAAAAACCATGCAATATAGTAGTTATGTGTTTCAATAGTAAAACTTGAGTTCAAATCATCATCTCAACCCATTAGGCGATTTACACGATTCAAATCTCGTTAATAAATATTTATAATTCATATGAAAATCATTTCCTTTCAAATCATTCATCATAAAACATGTCGCATAGGACAACAATTCGAATAACGCATTATATGAATCATATTCCATAATCATTCTCTATGTTTAATTACATATTTGTACCCTTATCAGATCAAGTGTTTACCACACACTTTTCTGATTCGAGGCTGTGCAGAGTAATCTTAACGCAACAACAAATTCTTCATCAATTTCATCACGCATAACGTATCTTCCAATGTCAGAACACATAGCAAGCAAAGGGCATCCCATATTAGATCAAACAGCAAGTGTGAGGGACTATATTCCAGATCACACAGCAAGAATAGAACATTCTATCCTAGATCACACAATAAGGTAAGGCATCCCACACTAGAACATGCCGAAAGTGTGAGGTATCAGATTGGTAAGGTACCAAAGATCATTTCATCACAATTTCAAACTCATTTTCAAATTCAATTTGTCGCCACGTGCCCGAGACGATGCGGAGCAGCTGACGCCCTCAAAAGAGTTAGTTTTAAAAGAAAATAGGAGTCGTCACCAATCTTTTTTAAGGTGTGATTGGACACCAAAATAAAGTAAACAATTTTTTAAAAAAATGATCTGCGAAAAATAGAGTTGAGTTCGGGAGTCATTTGTGTGTGGGAAAGGTATTAGCACCCCACAACACCCATTTAAAAAAAGGATGGCCATATTTTTTAATTTATTTTAAAACTAATGTCTTATTTTACCCCTCATTACTCCAATATTGAAGCAATGATATCATAAAATAAGTGGAATAATATTTCATTAATTAGACTATATATTGAAGAAAACTTCTCACCTTAAGAAAATGAGAAATTATTACAATTTCTCAAAGCCTATCATAGTCTAGTCTTCGAATAAATATTTTTAAAAATATTGATTAAATTCATTTTTCCTTGGGATCAAATCTCGGACTCCCAAAGATATTGATCCCTCACCTTAAGAAATCTAGAAAATCGGACTCCCAAATTTCCTAGATTCAGTGGTAAGATTTTATTTAAAGAAAACGAGCAAGTTATTAGAAAAGATTGATTTAGGAAACCTTATGAAACCATAGATAGCATTTTGAAGGTTTTGAAAAGCATAAAAAAATTTATTACATTATAGACAAATTTGTTACATGATTCAAAAGTATTTTTATTTTAAAACATAAAGAATTTTAAATTGGAAAGATTTTAAAACATTAAAAATTTTAAATACAAAAAGTTACATTTAAGTGCATATAACAATAATTATTATGATAGTAATGTGAATAAGTAAAAGAAAGGAAACATAGTAACAAATAAATAAAATAAGGAAAGAAAAAAAAAGGAATGAATAAAGAAAGAAAGAAAAATGGTAGAGGTGTGACGGCACCATAAAAGAAATAAAAATAATAATCATAATCATAATCATAAAAATAATAATAATAATAATAATTATTATTATTATTATAATATAATAATAATAATAAGTAAAAAGAAAAAAGAACCCTAATAGTAATAAAATAAAATATAATAATTAAATAATAATAATAATAATGGTAATAACGATAAAAATGATAAAATTTTCTCTATCCTCATTCTTTCTCTCTATATTTTAGAGAAAAGAAAAAAAAAGTTAAGAGTTGGGATTTAAAAAAAAAGTAATGAAATACGGATAAATAAAATAAACGAACATTTTTCTTATGTCGTTTTCTTTCTCCCTATTTTTTTAGAGAGAATAAAAAGACTAAAGAATTTTTTTTTTAAATGATGATAAAAGAAAAAAAAAAGTAAAAAAATATTAAAATTTCCTACATTTTCTTTTATTTCTCTTTATCTTTTAAAAAGAGAAGAAAAGAAAAATAAGGATTCGAATCCCAAAGAAATTACTTGTTGTATGAGGTGCGGATCTTTGAGATTAAATTTCTACCAAATGCAACCTCCAACTAAGTTTATTTCAACTAAGGATTTGATTTGCTTAAGATAGTAAAAAGAAATAGAGACAATAAGGTAATGAAAAGAATAAGAAAAACTCACATTTTGCAAAAAAAAATCGTAGAGATTCGCTCTAAATAATAAAAAAATTTCTAAACACACTCTCTAAAGATCAATCTTTTTTTTCTAAGAAACTTTCCTCCATCTCTCCCCATCTCTCCAAATGACAATTACCCCTATTTATAGACCTAGGGTGTACCACAAATTAGGAAAAATGAATAAGAATAAAATCAAAATTAGATATTATGTTAATAAAATAAATTTTCATTTTCCTAAAATAAATAAATTAAATTAAATGAGATATTTTGAGATTTTGTGAAAAATTAATTAATAAATTAAATGGATATTAAAATATTTTTGTTTAAAATTGATTTTCTTTTTTTTTTCTAAAATGATACAAATAAGTCAAAGATTTTATTAATTTATTTTTTTCGTAAAATGAGTAGAAATAAGTTTCTAAAAAATATTTTATTTAAAACAAAATAATTTCTTTGATATTAAAATATTTTATTTAAAATAAATGGATTTGTTTTTATTTCCTAAAACGATAAAAATGAGATATTATGTTATTATTAATTTTTCACCTTTTTAAAATAAATAAATAAAAAGTTTAGTCATTATTACTAATATTAGTATTTTAAAAAAGATATATATGTGTAGGATAAAAATAGGTGGCTACACAATTCATTTATAAATCAAATTCATTTTAAGAATTTATGAACACATGAGAAATCATAGAACTCAATAATTTCAATAAGATAAATTTAAGAATTCAAATACAATAAAAATTCTTTTAAGCTTGAAAATATTTTAAAAAGAAACCATTCACAATCAATTAGCTTCCTTGTTTAAGTCCTTAGTCGAAGTTTCCTTGGAGTTTCTTGCAATTTCTTGTCGAAAATTCAAGCTCGGGACACTTTCTTCAACTCTTTAGGTAATTACCGAGTAAAATAAGCTCTTACTCTTATCAGATTTGTTTTATTTATAAAATTTAAGGTAAGATTATCAATGTCGAAATGATTTACCTCTGTCCGATGGTGAGCTTCATTCAATGCCAGCTTGGCACGTAGCTTCTGCCACCCCTTTATCCTGAATTCAATTGAGCGGTAGGGTCAAATCAACTCACCAACCTTCTTACATAAGGATGACATAAACTACTTCATGGTGAAGAAAGCTCACACATTACTTCCCATCTCATCGTGTAACACTTCTTACTGTGTAACTGTAAACGCCTTCCAAAGTTGCTTCACAACACTTTCAGTTCTTGTCGCATGCAATCTTATCGTGTAGTTTAGAACGCTACCAGGTCCCCCACCCATACCTCTAATACTTTGTGCACATTGACCATAGATAACTCGGTGTATAGAATAAACATGGTTTAAAAACATTATTCGTACTTAAATCTGCAGTAGCTTATATCTCTTTTAGAATTAACAAAACTATATTAGAAATATAGCTCTTCATATCTCATGCTTGACATAAACACATATTTCTTCATTCATCTTTTCATTGCATATTTTCTTAATTCATGCTTAAAATAGATTATAAATCATGCTTTTAAAGGCTCATCTTTTAAATCCTTTATTTTTTTAAAATTATACTGAAATTCATACTATAAAATTTCATAATAAATCTGTAAAGCTCAAACATTCATCTCAAAACATGCCTTAAACATTTCTTAATAAAACATGTTTAGAAACACTGAAAAATTTATTTTGTCTCTCACAAATGGTACCTAGACCCTTGGCTTGTAATTTGTCCAATTCTCTCTTCTCTTCAAATAATCTCATTTAAACTTGAATTAAACTTTTATCCTTAGAAAAATCCAAAATTTTCTTAAAAATAGCAAAAACACCAAAAAAAAATATGACCCAAAATTGATCATTCACAATCAAAGGGCTGGTGCGCGTGCAGGGCCTGGGTCGGCCTTGCCACATGCTAATCTCCCACACTTGACATGTTGCGAGCATCATGGCTGCGTGCCTCAATGCGCGCTTCATGCCGCCTGGTTGTGCACTATCATGTGCCATGTGTGCTTTAGAGCCCAAACTAACTTTTTTTAACCTGAAATGCCGCCTAGCTTGCCACACCTTTCCTGACACTCGACAAAGCTTCAAACTTGTCCATAAAGGCTTTTCTCGTCCAGAGCCTAAGGCCAACTTTGAAGGTCAATATATCAAAATCCATAACTCAAATAAGACAACGTCCTTACTACAAAGTTGTTTAGAAATGTCTTAAGTATCTTACCTCTAAATTGCAGCTTAAAACTCAAGGAAATCCATCATGTAGCTAGCCTTAATGAATCTAAGACTACTCAAATTCCTCCATAAAATAACCTTTATCTCTTTCTTTAGTCCAAACTTATTCTTTCTCACCAAAACTTTGGCCGATAGCCCTAATCTGAAAACTAGATTAAAATGTGTACTTTTACAAGTGGTTTGAGGTAAAATGCACTATTGATTTGGAAGCTCTTCTCTTATGAAGTTACCTGTTTATAGTGAGCCTTGCATGCTAACTTCTTGAAATCTCATGCTTGCCGCAATGTAACCTTTGCATGCAGAGGGCACCTGAAAACCACTTGACTGACCTACCTTGAATGCCTACTAGCTTCACCACCTCGCCTAGCTTAAGACTTCACGCCGAAGTCCCTAATCAAAATGCCTAAAGAACCTCTCTTGGTCGCACAAGCCTTTCTTGTTCATAAGGCCTCCTCACCCAACCACAAGGCCGCATGCCCACAACGCCTAAGCTCTCCTTCAATAACACTTAGCCTCAATAACCTCTCAAAATGTGTCCCTTCTTGTAATTGCAAGTTGCCCGCCTATAACACTCTGTGTAGAGGCTTTTACGCCCAAAACAACCCAATGCCACGTTCACATTAGAGTTTCTTAGCTTCCCCTTTTGGCCGCCTAACTAACTCATTAGAGTTTCTTAGCTTCCCCTTTTGGCCGCCTATCTATGCCCATCTCACCTAACCTTGTATGCTTTAGAGGTTATTTTGGCAACTCTACAACTCTCGGACACACACCGCACAAAACCTTGGCCGCCCAACACCTTATCTTTATAGGTTTTCTCAACATCTTACTGCCCATTCTAACCTCCAAACACCTAACATCATGTAAAACACCCCTTTCCTTATTTGACCGCCTACTCGACACTTAGCCTCTTTTCCAAACTTTTCTCCTTCCTCAAATCATGACGCACATTCAATGACAAAACAATTCCAACACACTAATAATGACATTCAAACTATGTCACTTTTCTATCAACCAATTTTCCATACAATTTCCTTCCATTTTTTCTAACAACCTCAACTTCCTTTTTCTTTACTAACTTCTTGTAAGTGTCAAGGGTCCTTAAACCTAGGGTTTACAAGATATATATTAACTTTCATATGGAACAAAAAATTGTACAGTAAACTAAACTTCTAACATAATTAAATGGAACAAAAGTATTATGAGAGGAAAATTTTATTAAAAAAAAGTAAAATTTCAAGTTGGAGAAAAGACATATTCATACACTAAGTCATGATCATTCGAGTAGATATATCTCTTCTTTAAATTGTTTAATATAGTTAAAAGAAAAGTACATTTTCTTTATGAAAGAATGTGATTCATGATGGAAATGAAAGACACTAACTCTAAATGGAAAGTCACATACTATTTATTTCAACATACATTTAGAGAGCTTGCTTGTGAAATTAGTTAAGTTACATGACCAGTAAATGTTTCAAATTAGTAAACGTCTTATTATTAAACTAATTATAATCATGATTCTAATTAAACAAAATAATCTAGGGGTTTTTTTATGCATATCAAGGGTAGTAATTAGGATTTTTTGTTTGGAGTTTGCAAGATTTTAAGTTAAAACTTTTTTTTTTGATATAAATATAATCTTTTAGATCTAATAATTAAAGGGCAAAACTAGACAAAGGAACTTTAAAAGTAATAAATTAACTTTTTTATATGATAAGACAACTCAACTCAACGGGGACCCTATTTTGATCTCAGTTCCACCATAATACATTATGATCTTAGTTCACTTTTAAAAAAATCAAATATATTTACGTAAGCTAAATATATGGAGAGAAAAACTACAAATATATATAAACTCTTTTGGATCAACTACAATCGTATGGATAATGCAATCAAAATTATAGTGCAAGTAAGTAGTATACAACAACAAAAATGGACAACTAACAAAAAAAATTTACAAAACAAAAACTCGTAAGAAGATGTTGAATCGTGAATCGCTCTATTTAGATGTTTTGTGGCTCTACTCGGTGTGCAAACTTAAAGTTGTCATGGATCTCTAAGATAAAACAACTTATATAGTATATGTCTCATTCCGATCTACACCAAAAGTTAGATTGAAATGCTAACACATTTCTGATTGTGCCCAAGAATCAAAATAAAAGGAGACTAGAAGATCAAAATGTATTTTTTCCATATCAAATTTCAATAGTGAGGGAGGTCAAATCTGTCAACAGTTAAAAAAATGGATCTGTAATTGTACAGGAAAAAGTATAATATTATTAGTTTATTCTTCACCTCGCAATGCAAGCCAGCCAACAAAAAAAATCACTAAATGCGAGTTGTGAGTTTATAAATTTCATTTAAAAATAAATATATATATAGCATGCTCCTTTTATTAATTATTTAGATTTTTTAAAATTAAAAATATTTCCTCTCAATTTCTTACTATAAATAGTTACGTTGAATCTGTATAAACTAGCAAAGTTGAATTCTTATCAATGAGCTTTTTTTTAACGTTCAAATTTTGATTTAGTTAAAACATTAATAAAAAATAAATAATAGTAAAAAATTTATGGTGTGTTTGGATTATCTTTTCAAATGATCAAATTAGTAAATAGGTTGTTTTCAAAAACAATTTGTGTTTGACAAAGCATCTAAAATAGATTTTGAAAAATTAGTTTATAAAACAAGTTGGTTTAGAACAAATATTTAAAACCAACTTTTGGAAATTTAAATTTTTAGTGATTAATGATTAATATATTCTATATTGTATGAAAAAAATATGGACATCACCTCTAATAACCGTCAGCGGCCAACCTCCAACCACTATTTCGGGGGTTGCTACGAGGAAAACTTTGACCATTATCACCGGCGATCGTTCCGATGACCACTACCAACCATTGTCTCCGACAACCACTATGGGCAACAACTACATGAAATTTTGCCTCTGGCGACAATTTTTTTTAGCAAAGTAACAAAAAATGTCAGTAAAGATATATTGTGTCCATGCATTTTCATTGTTTGAGCACATCACCACTTCTCCCGACGAAAATATATATGTGCAAAAAGTTGTGTGGTAACAAAAAAAAATTATTAGGATTTCTACCAAAACTTATTTTAGTTTTTGTCCATGTATTGTGTGTGAGCAGAAATTTTAAGTATTTACATGTACCTTTTGAACGATTTTTATAGGATTCGAGTGGATCTATAACTTATAGGACTTGAAACTCATGTATATAAATTTACTTTATTAATTTTCATACTTGACTCATTTCAAACAATTAAGATTAAATATTGTTATTATTTGACTTCAATATACCTTTTTCAAGTTTATGTATTAAAACATCAAAGATGACTTTTTTTTAAGACCAATTGATCAAGTTAACCATTTTTTTGGTTCATTATGGTATGCCAAAATGAAATATAATAGCTCATGTTATAAATAAGCACTTGAACAATTCTAGATCGGTATATTTTGGTAAAAGTATTAATTGTTGAAATAATTTCTTTTGTAAATTTGTTGTTGTAATGTTCAATATATTCTATTTACAAGAAACTCTTCATTTGAAAATTGATCTAAAAGTATATAATAATAAATGTATAACAAATTAATACAGTTTTTGCCCACGTTTTTTATTGTCATAAATATGTTGACAGTTATAAAGGTGCATTGGCAATATTTTGTGCATGGGTAAAAATAAAACAAAAATTATCTGTTGACGTATCATGTATGATCCAAAATGCAATTTTTGTCCAATGAAATCTTTTATGTGGTGAAATATTCATTTCTACCAACGAATCATGTGTGGGAAGAATTTGTGTTTTTCTGACAGAATTTTTTGCGTAGGTAAAAGCAGTTTTTACCAATTCTAGTTTTGCCCATATTTTCGACATTTGTGGCAAAAAGTCTTTTCTACAGACGTACGTTACTTGGGCCTTTTCTACCCACATGTTTACTTGTGTGGCCATTTCTACCGACGCCAAGTAAAAAAATGTGTGGCCAGAGAAAAAGGAATGTGTTTTTGGTCACAGAGATTGCCCATGTAAAAAAAAAAAAAAAAAGTTGGTAGAGGTTGTGACCATGTTTTTCTTAAGATCTATCAACGTTTTTTTGTGTCAGCAAAGACTAAAATTCTCATAGTGAACCTCTTGCCTCCATTTTTTGTCAACCAATCTCTGACAACTATTTTCAACAGGCCAATCTTTGGCGATCGTCACCAGCCAATCGAGCCACTATTTTTTGACAACCTTCATCAGCCAACCTCTGGCGACCATCTTTGGCAACTGCCATCGACCACCATTGAAGCCACCATCTCTAACGACGATTGTCCGACCATCACTTTCATGAAAAATTCTTTTATATTAAAATATTTGAAATTAATAAAGAAACTTTTACATAAAAACACTTGAAAAAAGGAATTGTCAAAGAGACATGTATTTTTATTTCAATGGGTCTTTATCAAACGTGTTTAGATAAAAATGCATTTTTGAAAAACATATTTTTAAATCACCTTAAACAGACCCTTCGAGGTGAGAGCAGCGATTACATGCTTAGTTTTCAAAAATGAAAATTAAAAATTTAATTAGTTAAGGCTAGTAAACCATTATCAAGCAAAGCCCTCAACTTGAAATTCTAAGACACCAATTGAGTTGAATTATTCAAATTTATAGAATTCTAATTTACAATTTAACACTAATATTAAGGAAACATTTAAGTTAAAATTAATTTTAATTTTTCATAGAACAATTTAGATTTAGTTCTTGTGCAACTTTAAAATATTTTAACCCCTATCTATTTACACTTACACTGTATAGAACAATTTTGAAAACAAAAAAAAACACTCACAAGCCCACAATTCAAAATACCAAAAATACCCCACAATTAATCAACCACACACATGGGTGAAAAACTTTGTATACAATCGTTTAGATATTAGTACACGATCGTTCAAATTTTGGTAAACGATCTTGGTACATGATCTTGTACCAATTCTAAACGATCTTGGTAAACAATCTTGGTAAATGATATTGGTACACGATCGTGAACCAAGATCATTTAGATATTGGTACACAATCGTTTACCAAGACCTAAACGATTACCAATATCTTAATCATCTAGTACAAAATCGTGTACCAAATCATTTACCAAGATCTTGGTACACGATCATGTATAAAAATTTAAACGATTGTATACCAAGGTCTAAACGATTTTTGTTCAAGATCGTGTACCAAGATCTTTAATATTTGGTACATGATCTTGAACCAAGATCGTTTAAATCTTGGTACACAATCGTTTAGATCTGGACAAGAAAATATATGAGAGAAAATAAAGAAAAAAAAATATGAAAGATGATAAAGAATGAAGAAATTCTGAAAAAGTGAATGAAGAAATCACGAACAAGAACAAGTAGGAATATAGATAAGAAGAAATAATAATATGTAGAGGAGATGAATAAGTTAGAAAAAGAAGTAAAAAACCGTCTCCAATATCAAGGACAAATTGAAATTTATAAACATATTTTATTGGTTTCATAGGCTTTTTGATTTTGTTACGCGGGCCGTAAAGGTGTTTTGTTATATTTATGAAAATTAACGGAAAATTTACTTACTAAATTTTTGCATACTAAATTTTAAAATTTAAAGACTAAATTGACTAAGAGATTAATAGTGCGTTTAGGTTATCTATGGAAAAAAAATGTTTTTCAAGAATACATTTTCTTGTTTGGTTGGATTTTTTTATAAGTGTTTATATACATAATTTTGTTTTAAAATCTATTTTCTCAAAATTTGGTTGTGAGTGTTTTCTTTAAAATAGATTATTTTCAATCTCATTTCTTAAAAGTGCATTTTGAAAAAGTTACCAAACACCTCAATTTTTTTTAAAATGATTTTTTCCAAATTTAAACACTTTGAAAGGTAATCCAAACACATTCCTCAAGAGTAAGACTAAAAATTCAACGACCCATTAATATTAAATGACTAACCCATTTGACAACCATTTAAAAAAGAAATAACAAACATTACTTTCACCACCACATTTCTTCCTATTAAAAAATTTATACTTTGTTTTTTTAAATTTGACTAAAGATTAAAAGTTGTATTTAAGAAATTTAAAAATTATTGTTAGACATGAAAAGAAAAAATAATATTTAATTTTTTTTAAATAAAATGATTATCAAACTGTACCTAAATTATTGTCTCCTCTTTGACGTTTTCCCGACCTTAGTAGTCATGTTGTTTATGCCTTGATCTTAGATTGTGCGGTCCTCCTTTATTTACTGTTAATATTATTATTTTCTCAAAAGACGAAAAAGGACCCTGAGTGTTTTCAAATTAAAATAACATGAGAATTTAAACACAACAATTTTAGAGCAATAATTACACCAATTGAAAATCTAAAATATAGAATTCTAGCTATTGGTCAAAACAAGGTCCTTAGACGAACTCCATTGTTTTATATAATTATTATAGTTGGGCCATTGTTTTTCTTTCTTTCTTTTTTTAATTTTCTTTAATTTATAGAAGATAGATTAAAATATAGAAATATCTGAGCATATAAGAAAATGGGGTTTTGGTGGTTTGTCCAACATGCATCTTTATAGAAATCAAGAAAATAATTGAAAAATGAGTGCATGTAAAGATCAGCAAATTAAAGATATAAAAATAAAGGTAGAGTTAGTAGTGTGTGTGTGTGTGTGTGTGATATAATGGATTTGATTAAAGTTTGTAAAAACACAATGTTTTTGTAAAGTGCTTTTCCAAGCATTATGCCTTTCTATATTTATTTAATCATTTAAATCATCTACTAAAGTATACCCACAACAAATGGCTTATTTTTCTCTAAATTATCTCTCTTTGCAACCCTAAATTTAAAAAATGTTCCCTTATAGTTTTGGAATTTTTAACAAAAAAGAAAAAAAAATTGGAGAAGTCTTTAGAGTCATTTTATTAACAAAATTTAAAAAAATTAAATTTTTTTTATCTCTTCTCTGATTTTTTATTAACGAGTTAAATGACTTTAATTTTCATACCATGATCATCTCTAGTCCCTATAAAACAAAGACTCTTTCTTTTTTTCACAAGAATAGGTTTAAGTAAATTAATTTTTATTTAGTTTTAAATACAATATATAATAGTTATGCTCTTTTAATTTTTTTATAGAAAATGTGAGAAAAAAGTAAAAAAAAAAAATGAAGTATAGCTCTTTGTTATATTATGAACCTCATTGATACAAGTTTAATTAACTTTTCAAACTCACACTTTATTACAATACATTTGCATGAAAAAATAATCACAAAGGGAGGAGAGAAATTGAAATAGGAAGAGAGGAGAGATAATTCACCCAATTATTTTTCTAATTTAAATTTTTTTTATAACTATTAAAAAAATTAGAAAAAAAAATACTTTAGAAAATCTTTAAATTAAAATAAATTCTAAAAATAGGGAACTTAAGAAAGACTTTAGGACCCAAATACGTAAGGTAATTTTTTTCAATCCTTTTACTAAAATTGTACGTTAAATTTTGATATAGAGAGAGAAATGGAAATTGACTTGAAGTATACGCAAGCAATAGGTCTAATGACAATCTCTCTCCTCTATATGATGATAATGATTTCAATTTTTTATATCCAAAAATCATACTTAAGAATAGCACTAACATTTTGTCGAATTATGGATATCGTTTACGTCTTTTATTCTAATCCACTTGATTATTTAAAAAAAAGAAGATAGACAATGATCAAAATTCTTATAGAAACTTCTCTTGTTTAACTTTACTTGGTAGTTGTATTAACATCAAATTTATATAACTATCGACTTCAAAATTCATGATCCATTTTTTTTACTCACTACTGTAAAAGAAGAAAAAAAACAAAGTAACTTAATTGTATTAATTACTAGTGGGATAAGTTAGTAAATAAAAATGTACATAATTAATAAAAACAACCAATAAATATGAAGGAAAATTGCACGGATAAATTAAACCAACAACTAAATCTAAGAAAACCCAAAACCATAGAAATATTTAAAGTTAATTAATCACCTAGAAACATATTCAAAATCATATCTAAATAATTCAAGTGAGAGAGAAGCATTATATTGTAACTTGCTAAAAGTTAAATATTTTTGGTGGTCTGACTTTTTGGATGATGTGGTATATGTTGCTTAAAGAATTTTTTTTAGTGGAGTCCATTGTTTAGTATAAATTTAATAGAAAATAAAGACTAATAAATATTTGCCACATCTAAAGTTAGAAGGAGGTTAAGTGTTGATGTAATTAAATTTACCCTTTAAATGCTATTTTAGTTATTAGTTATGTAATCTTGATTTTGGCCCATTTTCCGCTTCTTTTAAAATGTTTGTTATATATATATATATGTTTGGTTTTGGTTTTGGTTTTTGAAGTTAAAAAAAAAATGATTGTTTTCATCCCTTCATTTATTAAAATAATCACTTTTGAAAGTTTAAAGACAAAAAAATGAACCAAAGTTAAGAGTATAGAAATTCAGTAAGCGTTTTACAAGTACAGAAACCAAAATGAGTCAAAGTCAAAAGTATAGGACCAAAGTAGTATTTAAATTTGAATTTAAATAATCAAACATGATATCTAATTATTTATGTAATCTATTCAAATAATATTGAGTTTCACTATTAACAATTTCATATCATTATTAACGTGGTATCAGTTCTTTTTGGTAGCTTTTTCATTTTTATCTCTTTATTTTTTCGATTTATGTCCGTGTACTATAAATAATCTGAAAAAATATATATTTAAAATGACTATTTTCACATATAACAAGATTGCTGAAAAATTATTTACAAATATATAGTAATACATTTTATTTAGTGATAGAACATGATCAATCCATTGTCTAGTAGTAGGTCTATCACTTAGAGAAAGTACCATGTTGTTATATTTGTAAATAATTTCAACAGTTTTTTCGATTTAAAATAATCATCATATTTAAAAACTATGACCTCCTTTGTTAAATTGTAGGTTTTTAGGTATTAAAAACCAAGTTTCCAAATGGTACATTTACCTAGAGTTTATTTGTTTTTCTATCTATTTTTTAAAATTGTTTTGAAAATTTAAAGTCAAAGTTTTAAAAACTAAAAAAAATAGTTTTAAAAAGAGACATTTTTAAAAATAACAAAATAAATTAAAATATTTATAAGTTATAGCAAAATTTTGAATTCTATCAATGTCATTGATAAAAGCATATTAGTGACTATCAATGTCTATTATTGATATAATCGAAAAAAATTTTGTTATATGTTGTAAATATTTTGTCAAATTTGTTATTTATTTACAATTCTTCTTTTAGAAAATTGAAATTATTTACAAAATACATAAAATCTATCCAATTCTTTAGAGTTCACTTATTATTTTGTCTTTTGCTATATTTTATAAATAGTTTCAATTTTCTTTTATTAAAAAAAAATCTCAACCACACCTTTCTTTATCTAGAAATTAAGAATTGGAATGTATTTATTTTAGGAAAGAAACCATATTAAATATTCCGAGAAAAAACAAACATAAATTAAACAAAAAAAAAATAAAACTACTGTCAACGAGACATTTAAGATTTTTAATATTCAAAACTTGAGCCAAAAAAAACAAAAAAAATCAAAACTAATAGCAGCTTTTCTATTTTCAAAAATCATAAATTGGATATAGACGCATTAAAAAGTGTTTTGATTGGCTAAACAAAAAATATATTTAAGAAAAAAAAAAAACAAAACTAACATTTTTATTTAAATTTAAACTTCTTTGATAAAAATTGTGTGAAATAAATATTGAAAAGCGTTTCAAAAACTATTTTAAGTGTTTGCTTAACATTTTAACCTTTTCTTTTTAAAAAAATTAAAATAACTTATTTTTTAAAATTAAACATTAAAAAAATAAAAAATGAAGTAAAAAAAAAAAAAAGTTAAGAAATTGAATAATTAGGTAAGAAGGAGAAGAATGGATTTGAGCCACGAATCCACATACACCTGAAAAAGAAAATTTTCTATGCTATTCTATTTGTTATGTTCCCCTTACGTATTTATGTGTTTTAGTGGACATGTTTTTGTAATCTTCATGAACAAATATATGTGTGTATATGTTTATTTAAATTTAAAAATATATATTTATATCTTAAAAAAAGTTCTCTATAAAAAGGAGTCTCATGAAGCTGCAAATGGATCTCACTACTACTTCATACATTATTATTGCAGAGAACTGTCTCCGGCGCCGGCAGCATGGAGCAACCCGCCGGAATGTTGAGTCAAGCAAAGCCATATATTGCAGTCATTCTTCAGCAGTTCATCACTGCCGGAATGGTGATCATTTCCAAGTTTGCTCTAAACCAAGGGCTCAACCAACACGTTTTAGTCGTCTACCGATACACCATAGCTACCATTGTTGTCGCTCCCTTTGCTTTCATCTTTGAGAGGAAAGTGAGACCCAAGATGACTTGGTCCATTTTTGGGAAGGTTGTGTTACTTGGACTATTAGAGTAAGAACACTTAACTGTTATTCTCTACGGTCATTGTTTCATCGTTATAATATCTTAACACTTAACCATCATTGTTTCATTGCTTCATCATTATAATACATGATGGAGAAAGCATTAAATTTTGTATAAACCTATCAACTTTAATTTTTGTGTTAATATGACAGACCTACACTTGACCAAAACTTGTATTATACGGGCATGAAGTACACTACGGCAACGTTTGCATCCGCTATGACTAATATGACCCCTGGCCTAGTATTTCTCATGGCTTGGGTTGCTCGGTAATATAGTCAACTGCTTCAATTATTATTATTACTGTTTTAAATCTTTTGGTTGCTACTAAATGATATTGAAAAGGGATCCTTTGGATAATTTATGTGACTTCTAATTATTAGTATGATACTAAGTTACTAACCAATCATTTAGAATCAGACATATGTAAATATGTCCATCTTATCAAATTAAAACAGTGAGTTATTTTCCATTCAAATAAATAAAATGAACTTTATATGTCACCTCATCAGTTTGATTGCAAGAATGCACTCATAGAAAAGATAAATATATATTCAAGATACAATTTATTAAAAGTACTTGCAAATGACGAAATATTTTCTAACCAATCAACTTTAGTGGACAACTTTAGCTATAGCTTGATATGGCATTAGAGTAACAGTCCCATCCAAAACTCTCCAATATAATTCTAGTCAATTGATATCAATAGTATACGAAACAAATTAATATCTGAACTCGCTCACCAGCGACAGTGCTCTAACACAATCTATCCTCCTCTGTTTAGGTTCGAGAAAGTCGACGTAAGACAGTTGCCAAGCCAGGCAAAGATATTAGGGACAGTGGTGGCGGTGGGAGGGGCAATGATAATGACTGCAGTGAGAGGACCAATCTTGAATCTGCCATGGACAAATCACAACCTCCATGACCATTCTACAACTGCAGCTAACCAGCAAGATCTTCTCAAGGGTTCTCTCATGATCCTTATTGGTTGTATTTTTTGGTCTGTTTTCAATGTTCTTCAGGTAAATTTACCTTCCATGACTTTTTATCCATCAAAACGGCATATGCTAGGGATGATATTTAAGCAAATCGCAAAAGACACTTTTAAAATATGGTGGTAGTTACATTTACTCTCATATTTTCAATTATAAAATTGAATCATCAAACTTATATATGGGTTAAAATTGGATCCTCAAGCTTATAGTGACAGTGGAAATTGAACTCGCATAGAAAAATTGAACCCTCAAACTTGTACAATTATCCTAATTTCTATGATCATGTAATTTTAAGGGTCTAATTTTAACAACATAATTGCAACTACCAGCATGAGAGTTCTTGCAACAATGATCAAATCAAAAAGAATTGCCAAGAAACTAGTTATACACATGACTTGTTTCTTTTCCAATGTGATAAGGTCATAAGAATAACAGTAATGAGAAAACAAAAAGAAGAAAACAAAATATAAAAGCATTATCAAATCACTCTTCATTTCTTATTTCCTTCAATCGTCCAGGCAATTACAATAAAAGTATACCCAGCACAACTGTCCTTGACAGTTTTGATATGCTTCACCGGTGCCGTACAAGCCTCAGTGATAGCTTTTGCAATGGAAGGCCACAAACCTGCTGCCTGGTCATTACATTTAGATTCAACCCTCTTAGCTCCTTTGTACAGTGTAAGAAATGAGAATTGAAACATAACCCAGTTTCCAAAATTTTAATGATGTTCATACTTTCTGTTTCTGAGTAGAAACTCATAACTGGTGTTTATTGTAGGGAATCATGTCTTCAGGAGTTTCATATACCATCCAAGCAGCAGTAATGAAAACGAAAGGGCCAGTTTTCTCAAGTACATTTAGTCCACTGAGCATGGTTATTGTAGCAATCATTAGTTCATTCGCATTATCTGAGATATTATATTTCGGAAGGTTATTAACCTGTCTATTCCACTCCTCACAAATGCAGAATACTAGTGAGAGTAGCTTTACAGAGACTGAGTTAGAGATTAGAGTTTTGTGACAATGAACTAAATGATACTAAATATTTTGCAGGGTTATTGGAGCTGCTGTGATTATTACAGGTCTTTATTTGGTTCTTTGGGGTAAAATCAAGGATCAAGCTCTATACAAGTTAGATAGTGAGAAGATGGCCCCATCAGATCAGAAACTGACTGCCATAACCGACAAACCTAAGACTTCAGATAAAGAACTAGGAGTTGATCTTGCTAGGATAAAAACAGTGGATGACTCAGTTTGATGAGAACAACAAAGAAAGACCGATCAACAAAACTTCTATCCAGTAATGATGGGGATAGGAAATGGTCCATGCAGCCAATTCTCTTTGCTTATCTTTTATTTGGGTGAAAGAATATCTATTATGCTAGTGTATAAATTAGTCAAATTGTAAGGTAGACCCAGGGTCCAACAATTCTGAAGTGGACAACTCCTCATTCTAATTGATAATGTATTTGAGCTAAACCCCAAAAGTGCACTCATATGCCACCTAATTTCTGACTACAAGAAGACTCTAATAAGGATATTTTCAGTTTCAGCACAAATTTGTAACTAAAACAAGGACATGAGCTATTTTCAATAGTCAGGGACTGTCTAATGCAGAAATCAGTAGACATTCTGCTTAAACACAGAGAGAATGAGTAAGAGAGAAAATCATTGAAGTCTAAACTTCATCCAAAATATCAGCCGGAAGACTACGTGAGGTACCTATAAGCAAGCTGAATTAAAATAGTTTGGAAGAAGCAAATGAATTGGCTTCTTTACCTTGACTCTATCTCTCACACATTATAATAGAAATTCTGGAAAATGTGAACGAAGTTTGAATTTTTCAACCACTTAAAGTGGGCTTATGATCTGCCAACAGACACAATAATTGACTTATATTACCAAATACCTGCAGTTGCTACAATTCCTATCATCATTTGGTACACACAAAAATTTAATTGCTAATTTTCTGATAATCCAGAGAAGCCATCAATATCAGGATGTATGCTCCACAAACAGCCTAATTATTAAAGCCACTGAAGAAGGATCATCAAATGTTCTCATTCATAGAGATCAAAATGACCAGAGGTAATTCCACTTTCAGGAAATTTTTATTACTAAATTTACAAATGGATCCACCCAAAAAAATTCATTATGAGGAATTAACCCCACCAATAAAGCCCCTCTAATTGTAAAAGAACTTACAGGTTAGTGATATGAAAATTGTGCCTCATTTTTCATTATCATTTTCTTGATTGGGAGTCCCAAACTTCTGCTTGAAAGAATCCTGCTTCTGCAAATACATCATATGCCCCTGTTCCAAAAGTTCCCCCACATTCAACATTGAAGTTCAAATCAATCCAAGAATCCAAAATCAGTTAACGGCATGCTCAGGAGTGAATTAGAAATAGTGATTTTCACACCATCAAAATTGATTTTGAATGATTAAAGTTATGGTTTGGTGGATTTAACCATTCCAAAATCATTCCGAAAACATGAATTAGAAGTTGAACAAATTTCAGCCCCTTTACTACAGATAGTAGGAATGGAAAAAGAAAAGCGGTGAAGTTAAAATTAGAACTGAAAACAGGGAACTGCACCTGGAGAGCTGCAGCCCAAGCAATGAGGAAGGAGGCGAACCAGAATTTCTTGTCCTTGAGAAGATTCTTGAATTCCATATCCCTAAGACAAAAACCCTAACCCTAAACCAATGGAGATTTTGAAACTTTCTTCCCTCTAAAGTTCTATCAACCAGAGATTTGAGCGCCCAGGTGCCTCAAAATCTGAACATCGATTTGTCGACTCAGCACAATGCAGCCGACATGTCGTTTTTTTTCACTGAAGCACAAAATTAAGAACACCTCAATTTTGTCACTTACTTTATTAGGGCAAGTGAAGGTAAGAAACTAATGACATATAAAATTTACTTATTTTTTATTATAGGACTTAAGAATTTTTTGGACCAAACAAGTGAAGTTCACATCTTCAAATTTTACGATACTTAAACTCAAATCATGATTCGAAATATTGATGTCAATAAAAATATTGAAATCTAGAAGATGTTTAAATAGGTGTAAATGTTTATTGCCAACAACTACATTTTTTAAAATGAAAAAATAATTACAAGGTAATATAAAAGTTTAGGAATATTTTGAAATGAAAATTGTATAAAAATTTAATGGAAATGTTTTTTTGATAAGGTTAAAAATTGATAAATGAAAATTTATTGTAAATGTCAAAACTACTTAAAATATTGAAAAAATATAGTAAAATTTTAATTTCAATTAATGTCATGAGAGATATTGGTAGAAGGTCTATCAGTGTTTACTTCTACCGGTGTCTATCATTAGTAAAATATGAAGTTTCTCTTTAATTTGTAAATATTTTAGTTTATTTTGTTATATTTGAAAATGACTCTGGATAAAAATTGAATGAAGTAGCACCTTAAGAAAACTTCATCATTTGTAAAAATAAATGACATTAGTGCATGATTTATGCAATTGTCATAAAACTAAACAACTTGAAATGTGCTAACGCGTACCTAATTATAAAATAATCGAAAAAAATTTGAAAACTTGAAATCTCCTCTAAAGAAATTGGGATAATTGCAAATATAGCAATTAAATTCAAAATAATCAAGTATATAGCAACATAAGCAAATATAAATCCATCAATAATTGACCATGTTGTAAATATTGGTCTGTCACTAATATAACATAAGAGTCTATCATAGATAGATTTTACTATATTTGCAATTTCTTTCAAATATTGTTATATACTTAATTATTATTCCTAAAATTATCATCAATTATAATTACCCTAAGAAATTTTTGCCTACCAAAATCTCAAAATTAACAAAATCTTATCATTTCGAGATTTCGATAGAAAATTTTCACCATAGCCAAACACCCATTGGATACTTTATTTGAGATTTGAGAAAGTATTAGATTTAAACCGATATTGCTTCTTATCAAAGAATTTAGTCTTCAAACTTCGAAATCTTAAAATTACAAATTTAGATTTAAAAGTTTGATGTTTTTTAAATAATAATAATGAATCTACTCATGGAATGGTAACAAATAGAAAATCAATCAAATTTATAAATATAGCAAATTTTTATGCAAGTGTAGCAAATTAAATTAGATCTTTCTTTTTTCGTTAGTTTCGAACTTTATCCTTCCATAATGCTTTTTAATTCTTCTATCAAAATCTATTATAATTTATAAAAAAAATAGTCGTATGCACTTATAATTCTATCAAAGTTTATTAATAACATATGTCTACGATGAAAAATAATCATGGGCTTGTATTTTTGGCCTCAAATTGTCAAAGGTTGCATGTAAAAACAAATTATAAGTTTATCACTAAAAACAAAAATCAAACAAATAGAATATCAAATAAGTATTGTTTTCTACCCTTATTTAGCAAGGCTTGAAAGTGATATACTATTATTAATAGTCAAAGTTAGTCTTCTATCACGCTATCTATTAGTGATAGAAAATGATTCAAAATGACATTTTTCGCCAACTTCTTCAAATCAGCATACCATTTGTAGTCAATGATATATAGTCATCTATCACCATTTATCACTGATATAGAAGTGATATATTTTATTAGTGAAGGTTAGTCAATGATAGTCTTCAATCACTAATAATTGGTAAAAAAATTTCTATCATTGTCAATTAATAAATAGAATATACTTGAAAATGGCATTTCCCTAGCAATTTTTTTAACCATCTAGTAATGATAATCTTTATAGGCACATTCTATCATTAACTATCAGCGATAGAGAATGTATATGCCAAAACATTTTTATAACTGATGATTAGTGATAATTTTAATAGGCATATTTTATCACGGACACACTTCTATTGGAAAAAACACAACTATTAAACTATAAGGCTAAAGTCAATTTCCTGCCACTTGTTTGTTTTGTTTTAGTTTCTTTTTTTTTTAATTATCCTTGTCAGCTTCCTACAACAAAATATATTTTTTAAGTTAAAACATACATCTTATTAAGACAACGATAGAATATTAGCGTCTATCAGTAATATAATTTTATCATTAATAGATACTGATAGTAGATTATCAGTGGATATTGAATAAAAAGAAGAAGGCGCTTGGAAGGTAGGTAAGATGAGTAATGTGGGCTTTATAGACATTTTGCATCGAATGAAGCAAATTTTTACTTTATAAATTTACCCATTGTTTTGAGTTTTTCTATATTTGCAATTAATTTGGTCATTTAACTATATTTGTAAAAGACTCAATCTACCATACACAAAATTGGAAGTTTAGGATTACGATAAACAGAAAACCTAAATCTATATAAGTAGATTGAGTAATTTTAATAATGTTGAATTTATTAGAGACATTACAAAAATTAGAGGTTCTCCCAACGTAAAGAGGCGTCGGCATAAATAACAAAACGCATCGGGAATGGCTTTTTCGACGCAATAAGCAACGTCGAGAAGAGAGTATCTGTGTCGAAAGAGGCAACATGACGTGCAAACAGGACGACATTGGTAATGCCTTTCTCTCGACGCACGCTTTGCCGACATATGCAAAACGTTAGGGAAAGGCTACTTCCAACGTTCAGTCAATGAGTTGGGAATAGAGTACTGTCGACATCGACGTTTACGTCGATAATAGAGAATGCCCAACGCCTCGTTGGAGGATATTTTCCCGACGCCGCGTTGGGATAGGCAGCTATTTCCAACGCACCAACCGTGTCGGGAAAAAGTTTTTATAATACTTTTTAAAATTATTATTATTTGATTTTTTTTGCTATCGGGTTCTGATTCAATTTAAATTCAATCAAAATCTTGAAAACACTAACGTAAAATTAATAAAAGTTATTAAAATATCAAATTGAATTTATATTAAAATTAATTAGAATATTCAAAAAGTACATATCTGTGGGTTCAGAAATTATATGAAAAATAAAAACTAAAAACTAATTCTCCTAATCGCTGAGGACGCTAGTTTCCCTATGCCTCCTAACCTACAACGACATGAAAAGTAAATTTAGATATATATGACCGATAAGATGTTAAAGAACTTAAAAGTTGAAAAATACGTACCGCAATGGAATTAAGGTCCTCTCTGTGTCTGAGCCAGTTCCTCAATCATCTTCCTCATTTCTTCCATTTGTTGGGCATTTTTTTCGTGTTTTTAGGTACTTTCTTCCATTCTTCGCTCATGCAGCTTTGACGTTCTTCGTTGTTCTCCAATTAATTGTTGTGCATGTAAAGACAAGCTTTTAGTTCGCTAACCTCCCTAGCGTGCATCTCTTGCTCATATGATGAAGACGAAGAACTGTCAGCAGCCTTTCAGGACTTTAGTCTCGGGCCCTAACCAAGACCTTTTGAGTAGCCTGGTCATCTACCCAAAACTGCATCACGTATCTTGTCCCTATAGAGTGGTTGAGAACCCTTTGGGGTGAGCTGGGACTGAAATTCCAGTATTTGATTTTACAAGAAAATTTTTAATTTAGTTAAACTCGTCAATTAAATGTACAAAATAAGACAAAAGTTTTCATAAATTTACATGCGCATCTGTGGTTGCCTGCAAAACGAACTGGTTACCCCGTGCGTGTGTTTCTCTAAACAACTCCACAAGATCGACTGGTTGACCTCGTTGTTCAACAAGCTTGTGCTATCATTGTAGAAACGACTTGGATCCGCTATTGTGGTTGTAAGGCTGCTTCACTCTAGCAGGTCTGTTGATTGTTGATTGCTCCCTACATGCAAACAAATAAAATGTTACATACAAACAACAAAAATGAACTAACATTGAGGAACATTAAAAAATGTAAATCGCCTCAAATTGTCAACTAACGCAATGATCGCAAAGAAAGTGTCAATCTTCCACACGATTCTTCAATCTGAGGGGTGGGTTGGCATGTGGTTCTGCAGGATCACTGAACTTTTTAAAATGTTGGTGGTTGTCTCCTCTGAACTCTTTCCACGTGCTGAGCATTTAATGCTCAACAAATCAAGTAAGTGTTTGTTCTACGAAATCAAACACAAACTATTGCTACAAAAGAAAAGTACACACACATTAGGTTTATATATATATATATATATATATATATATATATATATGTATGTATGTATGTATGTATGTATGTATATGTATGTATGTATGTATGTATATGTATGTAT
>CM046891.1:10026540-10051627 GCA_025688845.1 Cucumis hystrix | reverse complement strand
TGTATGTATGTATATGTATGTATGTATGTATGTATGTATGTATGTATGTATGTATGTATGTATGTATGTACGGTAATGTAAAAAGTTACCTCTAAACTGCCCTTCACAACCTCGATGTACTCCGAAGTAACATCAGTCCACTTAAGGAAGCGAATTAGAAATGTATCCCGTGTTAACACACCAATGGTACAGTTGAAGGGAACAACATGTGGTGAGATCGGCTTATCCTGTCCTGAAGCGATGGATATGGAAGCTAGGCGAAAAAATTAAGAAGTTAGGGTTTAGTTTTAAATCGTAAAGTCTCTATATATTGTATTAACAAAGTACTTATATCCATGTATTCTACTTTTATTATTAGTGAAAAAATTGCATTTTGTTAGTCTTCTCATTTGTGTTATCTCTCTTTTATTTTGTCATTTTGGTTTGTTCACTTACTAGGTGATCTGTGTAATATCTCGCGTGAGAGTTTCGTAGAAAGCTTAAGCGATCACACCCTTACTTAATCGCGTTGGATGGGTTTGGTGGTGGGGCGTGACAATCAAACTTTCAAAGTTTGTTCATAATTTCGGCTAGATCAAAATATCATTTTACTTTCGAAATTACATCTTGTTTCTTAAGCCTAAGCTAGTTCTCTAATGAATAATTGATTACTGGACCATCCATTAAACCAAGTCTATCTCAGACCAACGAGAAGGTGAGGCTTCTTGTTCAAGACTGGAGTTAACACTTAATTAGGGAAACAACCTCCCTACTATCCCTAGAAGTGGGCAGAAATGAATTCCATATCTAAGTTTTCAGTTATCCACCCGGTATTACCCTTGAAATGAGAGGTCTATTGTACTAACATTGATGAGTTGTCCTCACCTATGCATATCTAAGGATAATCCCAAGTAAAAAGAAGGTTATAATTAGGCCAGAATGTGAGACCGTGTATGGAATAGAAGGATCATTTTGAATTAAGAGTTTGTTTAGAAGGCTTTTTTAGAAGAAAGTGTTTTAAGCATTTAGGTGTTCTAATGGATCGCATTCAAGCTAGGCAACGTGAGGAAGGAATGAGTCATTTTGGTGCAAGGCGAGAGAGGTCAAGTGTTGAGAGTTAGGAAAATTCTGGAAAATTTTCTAATTATGCTTAATTAATGGGCTACGTGTAAGAGTTTAAGCTAAACATGGTTTGAAAAGTTATTAAGCTTACACGTGTAATACTTCAAGTCGGAGCTGGTGAATTAAGGAAGCTTAAGGAAGTGACTAAGTCAACTTAGGATTAGTATAAATAGGAGAAGGGGATAGAAGTAAAGAATGTTACTACAAGATTTTGTTAAGAATTGCTTAAAGATTGTGCTGTTGAAGTGCTATCAAGCAAGAAGAAGGATTGAGTTAGACTTTTAGAAAGGGAAGGAATACTTAGTGTTGTGAGTGATTTTCCAAAGTTGATTAAATATTTTAAAAGATTTCTTCTTATGTTTTTGTTGTCACATTAATGTTTATGAGAAAGTTAGATTACTTGAGGAAGCTTAATGTTGTGTTTCAAGCTAAAGTTTCATGTTTGATGATTGTGTGCTATGTTTGCAAGTAAACTATTTAGTCTTATTCTATCAATATGAGCTAGCTATTATGTGCACATAATGAGTAAAGGCAACCAAGTAGAAAAAGACTATATGATGGTATGAAGCTAGCCAATGCATAAAAGGAGCATATTGTGTTAGCAACCTAAAGCAAAGGAAAATGAACTAGGAAATTCTCCAAGGGATGCTACTGATGAAAAGGTCATCACAATAGTCTAAATGTGGGAATGGTTCATGTTCTTGGCGAACAAAATATGAAAAGCTAATGTGTGATTTGTGTTTTATTGAATGAGGTGTTGAGAGCCTATTTTATGAAATGTATTTACATGATTGTATTTCCTAAAAGGTTTTTCCAAAAGCATCACTCACTAAGTATTTGACTTATGGTTTAAGTTTTCCTTCCTCCAAATAATCAGGCTGTCACACCCTAACCTGCAAAACAACCAAAACGCAGGAAGTAGTGCGAATAGGACACGATTTAGCTTAAACTTTGCAATTGATCTTATCGCTTAGCTTATTTTCAACTCCTTTTAAACTATCAAACTAAACTCAACTTGCAACGGCAGTCAACCTTAAACGCCAAGTGCGATAAATAACATAACCAAAACGTACACTTTATTAATAACAGACGATATGTAACAATATACAATTACAACACTTTGACCAAACATAATTAACAACTCTTAAACGCTTGGTTGCTTTGTCAACTCGTCACAAGCTCTTCAACCTTCTTCTCTACTTGGCCTAAACGCCTGTTCCTGGAAGATGAGATTTTTAAAGCGTAAGTCTAAAAGACTTAGTGGGGTTTTGTCAAATCCTTTTCGCAATGCTCTTTGATAAATCCATTTTGCCAAATCATAAATTCCAACACAATTCAATTTATCAATAAACACTTCATTTCGCAAAACATATCAGAATGTATGTAATCATTTTACAATAAAGTTAGATCAACTCGCAAATCACATCAATCTTCATTTCACATAAACACCTATTATTAGTCAATTATTTTTTCGCCAAGGATCCCGAATCGTTCTCTACGCTTGGTCTCATTACCTTACATTTAGACTACTATTCAACAACATCCGAGAACATATAGATTCGTCCTTGTTGCTCAAGCCGCTTAACCTTTATACGCTCCTTTCAACGCATAAGCCAACTTCTTATTACCATGTAGCTCCGTACACCTCATGGTGGCCTTGACTCTTTATGTGCACATAAAAGTTGGCATCATCTCAAGAAAACAGCTAATGGTTTGAAAGCCATTTTATAATATTGAAATCATAATCATCAAATCAAGCTTTAACATTATAAATCATGCTTGAAAACATATAAACTTTTCATAGAAATTTCTTTCGAAACACTTCTCATTTGAATTGTTCTTTCAAATCAGTAAAGAAAAATTATAATAAAGTTTTTAACATAAATTCATTTGAGAGAAAACACTCATCACACTTTACCAAAGATCCTCCTCTTCCTTCTCTTTTCGCGAAGCCTTCTCGCGGAGCAAACTACAACACTTAACACTTTGTTTTTCTTCTTCTCGCCAAAGCAAACTGCAGTATTTTAGTTTTTTTTTTTTATAAAATCTTTTTGCTTCCTTAATGACCAAGTGCTTTCTTTATAAAGTCCTTAAACTAACTTAGTCATGCTTAAACTCTTCTCAAGTTTGACAGCTCCTGCTTAAAACTCTACACGTGTAAATAAGGGTGGATTTATGAAGGGGCTAAGAGGGGCACGAAAACTCTACACGTGTAAATAGCTAGCAGTCACTTCTTATCTAACAAACTTTCACTTTCTCAACAATATTCTATGAAGAAGGTATTATTTTTTCTTTTTTCTTTTTTTGATGCAATTTTTAAATTCACATATTTACATTACTTATGTATATATTTATTTTATTTTATTTCAGAATTAAAGGATACAACATAATTGTTTTCCGTTCATCGTTAGAATATATCGTATCAATTCACTAGTAAGGTCTACCCATTAGTTTATCGATTGCTCACATTGGTATTGATTTTACCGGTTGCAACAGCTACTGTAAAAATAACATTTTCTACTATGAATATTGTGAAGACTCGACTACGTAATCGAATGGGAGATCAATGGATGAATGATTGTCTTATAGTTTATATTGAGAAGGATTTATTGGATAAGTTAGATAATAAACTTATCATAGATCAATTTCAAAACATGAAAACTCATAGAAGACAATTGTATATGAATTAAATTAATTAATTTTTAAAGCTAATTAATATTTTTTAATATTTTTTTAGTTTTTTTGTTATATAGTGCACCCTATATAAAATTTATGGATCTGCCACTGCGTGTAAAATTTAACATTAACTCAGTCATGCTTAAATTCTTACTCTTACACATTAACCCCTGTCAACTCAAATTTGACATTTTCTTCGCCAGACCTTTCTTCTCGCCTAACTCCATTCTACGAGTAACTTCAACCACTCAACGTAGCTTTTGAAGGTCTTAACGCAATAATTTCTTTTTTCTTAAAACTTATACATAACCGTAAAAGTTTTTATCTCTTAATCCTTTCCGCCGGTTTATTCAAGCGCCAACTTTTTATCGCGAAGTGTTTCTTCAAAACTCCTTTTTAAAACGTAAATTTTCAAAACACTTAACTAAAATTTTCTTCTTATACTTAAATTAGAAACATGTCTCACAAAAGGCGTTAAGGCTAAGTTCGGAAAAGAAAGACAATTTTCTACACGATGAAGCGTGAGCAAGACGTTTAAGTGTAAGCTGCACAAGACATTTTAAGCTTTATTTTATAGTTCATGTATTAAGAAATTATTTATCATGTATATGTGTGTGTGTGTGCGTATGTGCATGCGTGCGTGTGTGTGTGTTGTGTGCGTGCGTGTGTGCGTGCGTGTTGTGTGCGTGCGTGTTGTGTGTGTCTATGTGTCTGTGTCTGTGTGTCTGTGTGTCTGTGTTTGTGTGTGTGCGTGTTTGTGTGCATGCGTGTCTGTGTGTGTTTGTGCGTGTGTGTGTGTGTGCTTGTGTGTGTGTGTGTGTGTGTGTGTGTGTGCGTGCGCGTGTGTGTCTGTGTTTGTGTGCGTGTGCGTGTGTGTGTGAGACGATAAAACTAAGATCCACGATCTTAACTAGAGCGTTCTAACATTTTGCATTAGAGGCATCAGGGCTGCTTAAGTCGTGTTGTATACCACAACGCAAGGTAGAGGACCTATTATGAGGCAGAGCATGACAAATAGGATTAAGGTCAAGTTACCTAGGTCATTAAATGGTCTTATGCAAATACTTTTACATAGGACACTCTTTACATAGGACACTCCCACTCACATATCTCAACATGAGCAATTTGGGATCATATTGCTTGTACTAAATACAAAGTGGATCACATTCATAGTGTCCCGTTTAGACTATCTAGTCGAACTTAATTCACATTTATATCATACATAAAGTTCAAGTACTCATACTATAGTCAATGAACCATGGTTTATTGAATTTTGAGTTTATAAAATCTTTTGTTCAAGAACAATTTAATGAACAAATACCTCAATTAGAACTTTATTGAATAATAGAACAGTTTAACATTCACAAATCACGAGTTTTATGACATAAAACTCGTTCTAAATTCTAACAAAAGAAAACTTTGGTAAAGTAGTCATCTGGCTTTTCTAACAATATGTGATTCTCTAGGCTCTTGCTACCATTGAATTTGACAATTTTTCAACCATCGCTAAATGACACGTCGAACCAATTTGAAGGTGTTCATAATGTATACACTTATCTATTATAAATAAATAATAATAATGATGTAAATGTCCATGCATAATGCCATATGTATTATTCTTGTGGACACTTAGGGATCGTTTGGGGTAAGGAGTGAGTTATAATAGTCTGAAAATTATAATAGTCTGGTGATTATAATAGGAAAAATTGTATTGGGTGGCACAATACAAATATCATTTAGCAATATTAGCACTAAGCTTTTCAATTTTGCAAATATAGCAACTTTCTAATTTTTGTTGATATTTTATATTTTAATCTTTTCATTATTCCAAAAATGCCTTTCTTTAAATCTCCACTGTTTTCTCTTCCTTTTTCATTTCTTTTTTGGATCGTTCTTCTTCATTCTCTTTTTATGTTAATTGTTCCATGTCACTTTTTCATTCTCTTTTTAGGGTTTAGGGTTTAGGATTTAGGGTTATCATCACTTTTTCTCTTCATCTTCGTGGTCTTCTCCGTCACTCCTTCAATCTCCACCGTTCTTGGTTTCTCCTCTTCGCTACGTCTCTTCTCATCGTCTTCTTCTCCCTCTTCTCCACCGTTCTTCTTCAGATATGAATTTCTTCCTATATTCTTTTTTAAAGCCCTAATATTCTTTCCTATATTGTGGTGTCCGAAATTTGTAAGGGACTTTGATCATCATCTTTTTTCTTTCTTCTTTAGTGAATCGATCATCATCTATCTGAAATTAAGGCTACGATTTGTTCTTCCTCATCTCTTTTATTTGTTTTTTATTTGTTCCTCATCTCTTTTACCGAAAGGGGCTTTGTAGAGCTTTGTTTTATTTATTTATGTTTGGTTCTGTTTTTTTTTTATATATATATAAATTTGTATCAATTTTTTATATCAGTGATATAATGTACTTATATTATATGTATTAGTTGATTAATACATTTACTACGTATTTTTTATTTTTCCAAATTTGTTGCAGTTCATTGTAGTTATGGTTAAGCTTGCAGTAATTATTTTTCATGTGGTCAATGGATGAGCGACAATGCTATGTGGATTACAAAACAAATTGTGTTTTGGTTAATGGAATGATATCATCATTTGATTCTTTTTTTGTATGAACTTGATACGTAACCGAAATTCAGATTGAATCATGCATAGAACTTTCAGTTTTTTGTCTATAGGTAGTAATGGTACTCATCATGTTCTTAAGATTGTTGAAAATAAAGATGTGACTTAGTTCTTGACATTAATTAAGGATCAATCTACCCAATATTCTTCAGTTGCTCATTTTATATTTACAGTTTTGGATGTTTAATTGATTCTTCAGCTTCTTCTTCCATAGCTGAGACTGATTTAGGAGGTGAATTAATAATTTTTAAAGAGGTTGATATTACCAATATTAAGAATGGGTTGGCTTTTAAGGATAAGGATTTGTTTTGTACGTAGTAAAGAAATTTTGTTGAATTCATTGCGCTGCCAAGACTAATTTTGAGTTTAAGACATTGAGATCTAATTCAAGATTTATTGAGTTGGGATGTAATGAAGATGATTTTCTTTGGTTTGTTAAAGAATCACGTTGTAACGACCCAACTTTACTAGAAGATTGAGGTCATTACTATTTAAATAAGTATAGTTTTTTTTTTAAAAGGAAAATTAATTTATAAGTTGAGAAAAAAAATTTAAATAATAAGAAAATAAATAAGTAATTAAAGTGGTAAAACAAAATACTAGTTTGGGCCCATAAAATAAAAGAAATACATTCAAATAATTATACCAAAGTTCTGAAATCCAAAAATATAATTACTGAAACATAAATGCGGAAAAGCTGAACTATTCCCTATGGTGATCCACGGTCACTTCTTATCATTCGCCAGCTTGCCCTTGCCTTTACCCTTACCTGAAAATTAAACATTTAAAAGAATGAGTATAAATTTATACTCAGTAAGAGACCCATACTTAGTCTCACTATGTGTTGTTAGTCTCTTTGTTAGAGTCCTGAAATAAAGTACCACGCTCTATGGTGCTCCCGAACGCACACTATCCAGTAGTCCCACCGGGACTGAACTGGGCTCTCGGTGAACCCGAAGGAATCACCTTAAAGGAGAGTCAGACTGTAAGTGATCCCGTCGAATCACGTCTCAATAACTACTCAGACATATATAGGGAAAGACCTTGATGGACCCCTCGTGGTACGACTCTAACCAGCAGACCAACAAAACACTATAGGCTATACATGCTCAACATAATATAAACGTCTCAGCTCAAGCACACATAACTCAAAAGTACATATAATCACATCATGCATCAAAGGTACTGCATCTCAATCAAAAGGGGGAAGAAATCTCTTACCTGGAGATCTGCTAAAATAATTCACTGTTGACAGTCAATTCCTCTCAATACTCGGTCCTAAACATAACAAAAATTAACATTAATAATTTTTGGCAACTATCACCCTACTGTTTAATTTAAGCAACCAACTTATCCAAGCTTACCCCAAGATTAGGGTTGAATTCAACACCACCTTAACTGTCCAATTTCCACCAATTTCACTTGAACCTTCAAGCAACCATAGATCAACTTATTCCAAATACCATCTCATTTAAGATAAAAATATTTAATTGGGTGTACCAAACCCATACAAACTCACCCCAAATGGCTCCAAACAAGGAACGGCTCAGTAGGACAGTCCGCTCGGGCACGCGGCTTGTAGAGGAGAAGAATGAGTGCGGCTGGACGCGTACGACTGGGCGCGTGCGGCTGGAGACGGACGCGTGCTGCTGGACGCGTACGGCTGGCCGCGTGCGGCTGGAGAAGGACCCACGCGTGCGGCTGCGGCTTGCGACTCGAAGAAGACGGATGCATGCTGCTGCGGCTGAACGCGTGTGGCTGAACGCGTGCGGCTGAGGCTTGCGACTCGGAGAAGACGGACGTGTGGCTGCGACTGAACGCGTACGGCTGCGGCTTGGGATTTGGAGAAGACGGACGTGCGGCTGTAAAGTTTAGACGTGCGGCTGCCGGTCTCGACTCCGATTCAGACGACGCGATGAAGGTCAGACGGCGGCGACGGTGACGTTCGACGTGCTGCTGCCAGCGGAAGGGACGGACGGAGATGAGAACGGTTGAGGTTCCTTGCGACGGCTAGGGTTCTTTGTGAGGAAGAACATGATGAATAGTAACTATGGCACGCATCCCGAGGTTGTATTTAAATAAATTAAATTCTAATAATAATAACAATAATACCATTAATATTATTATTATTTAATTTCCCCCAAATAACTCCTCTTTTCCTTCATCTCTTCCTATTCCCATTTAATTTTCCCATAAAACTTCCAACTTAATTTAATTCACCAATCACAAATTCAAAACCAAATAAAATAATAATAAATAAAAAAAAACTAATAGTTTAGGGTGTTACACACGTTATATGTATTAGTTTTGTATTAGTTTTGTATCAGTTTTGTATATCAATGTTGTGATGTACTTATATTATATGTATTAGTTGGTTGATATACTTACTACATGATTTTTATTTTTGTAAATTTTATGCAATTCATTTTAGTATTATTAAGTATATGAATGATATAACTTAGTGTATCAAACATATAATATGTATAAAGTGTACTAGTGAAGTATATTAAGTGTCTCAACAGAACCTCAAATGTATCACGTGTATTTTAACCAATTGAGTGTATCAGTAAACATAGAAAGTGTACCAATACATCAAGGGTATCAAACATATGATCTATATCAAATGTATTAAGTTTGTCAGGTCTAATGGTGAAGTATAAAATGTTTATCACTAGTGTATTTAGTGTATCAAACTTATAGAGTGTATTAAACTCATCAAGTGTATGAAAAATCAGTAATAAATGTATCGACAATACAACAAATGTATTATGCTTAATGCATCAATGTATTTTATTGATTGAGTGTATTTGCAAAGTTTAACAAATGTATCAACAATTTATCAAGTGTATCAAACCAATGATGTATATCAAGTGTTATTTAATGCATCGAGTGTATCAAGAAGCATAACAAGTGTATCAAAAACACATCAAGTGTATCAACAACATATCAAATGATGCGTGAAAATGTTTATAATTCTAGATGGTAGGTTTGTAATTTTGCATTTTTCAAATGTGAGTTGGGTTTGAATTTTGTCATTTTTGCAAATCCAAAAATGTTGTGCCATGAGCCTAATTTATAAAACTAATTTTGCTATATTTGCAATAGCCCCTTATAATAATCTACGGATTATAATAATATGCGTTTAGGGTGCATAATATTATAGCCTAGGTTTTTATAGTCTGTGTTTGGGGTGCTAACTATTATAGTTTGTGTTATTATAATTTATGTTTGGGGTGCAGATTATTATAGTCTGTGTTATTATAATTTATGTTTGGGGTGCAGATTATTATAGTCTATGTTATTATAATTTATGTTTGGGGTGGAGACCATTATAATTTGAGTTTTTCACTACTCTTTTTTGGCATACATATATACTATACATGAAATACACATTTTTCATCAATTGATTTTATCAAATTTGGTTAATTATGATGGTCACTTAATAAATTTAGTTTTAAACTGAGTTTTTCACTAGCATGAGCAACTAATTGGTGTCAGTACATCGAATTGGACAGATGAAGGATCAACAAACATAAATGCTAAAAAATAACTAAAATAATAAAAAAAAATTATGAAAAACAATAATTAATGATAAAAATAATTGTTGTTACATAAGTCAAGAAATTTAATTCATCATATATAATGAGAGTATTGAGTTAATGGCAATTTGTGACCACTTAGTGAGCATGAGATCTGCACCTTTGAAAATCTTGTAGAGATAAAAAGTGAAAATGGGACTAATAATGTTTAAATACTATTTTAATTAATTACATTCACATATTTATTTATACTATTTAAGTTTTCAAGATTTCTGTATAAATTTCTAAATTTTATATATTTTACTTAGACAATTTTGGTCATTTAAATTTTAATAATTTTGATTCTAATATGATAGTTAACATTATTAACATTCTTTAAAATCCATGCTTTTATATATGTAGTTTGAGCTTTATTTTTTGTCATTTTCGTAAATAATAAAGTACTATGTGTGCTATAGACTTAATTATTATAACTTGTTTTGTCATTTTTGCAAATGTCCCTAATAAATAGTTATTCTCAAACCACAAAAAAGTCATCAATAATACATATTAGAATATGTTTTTACTCCACTTATATTATTATTAGGGGCATTTAAAAAAAAAAACAAAATATTGAAACTATTTAAAAAACATATCAAAATACATCAAACTCTCTTTAGTCCATTTAATTTTTCACTATATGGATAAATTATATTAATAATGCTTTTCCAAAAACTATTTATCAAAACAAGGTCATTTGGAAACTATTTATTAAAATAGGGTTGTTTTGGTTTCTCTCACCTTGGTCGATATTTAAACACTGCTCATTCGCTTCTTTTTTTCTCTCTCACATTAAGGCTCGACCATTCCTATTTTTTTTTTCAATTTTTTCTCCCTATTTTTAGAACGTCCAAATTTATTTTTGTTTTCCTAATTTTTAGAATAATTTGTTTTTTTTTCTTTTTAACATTTAGCCTAACAACAATTTGTTCTTCCTACTTTTACATACTATTATATGTTATGAATTGTAGGATGTGTTTGTAAATGTAAATAAGTAATGACCATGTGTCAATTATGCAATCTTGACAAAAGAAAAATGTAAGTGATATATAGAATGTGTTTTTAAATTTGAATTAAAATGGATTCTATGTTTAAGATTTTTAAAAAAATCAATTTGTTTTTAGATGGTTGAGTGTTAAGCATTTGACCTAACACCAATTTATTTTTACCATTTCCAAATCATATATTTTCTTTAAAAAATTAAAGAAAAATAATTAAAATAAAAATAAAAAAGTTAGAAATCACAACTAAACCCAAGGTTGGTAATCTTCATATAATGTATATTATCTAAGTCAAGCATCAAAATGTCTTGGACTTCATACTATGTAGAGCAAAGTATTACTAAATATATCTATCGATATTTGTTTCACCAAGCTAACTTTCTAATTGAGAATTCTGTGTGGATAGATAAGTGCAACAAAGTAAAAACTATATAAATATATTCATATTATTTGTTATGAAAATCTACAATTATATTTTTAGTAATTGTTTATAATTAAAAATTAGTTAAAGAAAAATTAAAATTGTTTATATCAATACAATGTGAAAACATATGAAAAGACTCTTCGGCTGTCATATATCTTGATCGTTCTTACAGTTTGTCATATGTTTTATCTTGGGCAAACTATCTATGATAGTTTTGTATCGCTTCCAAATAATCTGAAACATAATATATTACATTAAAACAAATAATCCCCTTATACAATGTTGTATTGCTAATTTATATGGTGCATAACTCTTAATACTAAAACAATCGATCATATATTGTATCATTTCACTGCTCAAGTTAGAAAAATCAAATATCCAAACAATTCTATTTAATTTAAAAACTAATACTGATTAAATCAAATATCAGAAAAGTTACAAAAAAAAAAATCCTATGTAACGCCCTTAAAAAAAAAAATATATTAATTATTAAATATTATTAATTTATTATAATTATTATTATTATTATTATTATTATTATTAATAAAAAAAAAAAAAAAAAGGGCCCCCCCCCCCCCCCCCTCCCTCCTCCCCCCCCCGACCCCCCCCCCCCCCCCCTCCATTTTTTTCTTCTTTTCTTCTTCTCCTTCTCCCAGCCCTAGCCGCCTCCCACCATCTCCTTCCTCATTCTTTTTTGTTCAGATCCACAGCCGCTGCCCAGCCCCGTCGCACAGCCGCCGTCCGTCCGGTTCGCGAAGTCGTCGCACTGCCAGATCTTCGCGTCCAGCCGCCATCCATCCGCACCGATCTCCGTCCGCAAAGCCCGAGCCGCGCCACCCTTCCTCTCTTCTCCTTCGCTCAACCTCAAGCCAGCCGCCGCCTGCTACCGTCCGCGCTGACCTCTCCGTCCGTCTGCGCCAGAAACCAGCCGAACCCCCTCCCCCTCCTTAGATCTGTCTCCTGGCGTCTCCGTTCGCTGCCGTCGTGGAATCGGACAGCTTCTGACGCTCGCCGTGAGACCACCCCAAGCCGCCGCTTCGTCCGACCAACGTTCTCCTTCAGATCTGCGGGTTTGCCGTCAACGCGCAGTCGTCGCGCCACCCCCTGCGGTGGACTTTTTGGTGATAGATTTGGATAAGGTTAAAGTGTGGGTTCCGTTGTTTTAGTGCTTATCGTTAAATGTTAACCGTTGAGCTTAAAATCCTAAAATTTTTGAAGGAACATATTGAATCAAGGAATGAATCCTTGATGTTTCCAGAGGATTGAAGTGGAGTTCGATTTTTCCATCGGTTTGGGTAAGTTGCCAAATTCACACTTGGGGTAAATTGGGTGAACGAAATTATGTAGAAACATATTGATCTTATGTTTGCCTATGTTTTAGGATTTGACTTATTGGACTTAGTTCGATCGAAGAAATCGCATAAGAGTGAGGTAAGGGACTTTCTACTGGACTCAATAACAAGAATTAAGATGTATTGACTATATGGACTGAAATGTTATATCTGGACTGAAATGTTATATCTGGACTGAAATGTTATATCTGGACTGAAATGTTATATATGGACTGAGTAGGCATGACGTTTATGATGTGTGTTTGGGTGTGGACTGAAAGTTTAATGTATATTGTTCTCGACTGAATGAAATTTATATATGTATGTATGGGTTGATGTGGACTTGTTGTCTAACGTATGTTGTGACTGCTGGGCTATTTATGTGGCTGACAGATGTTGTGATATGTTTCGGCTGTCCTTGGGTGAAATTTGGATAATATAGTTGTTTGAGGTTAAAGGGGAAGCTTATGTGATAAGGAAATTTGACTGTATTGAGCATGACTGTTAAGATGTTTAGAATGGACTGAGGGGATAAATTATTAGTTTCCTAGTGGATAGTTACCCTGCGGGTGTCCTTCGGGATCATCCCCTTTATGTGCATCCTTCGGAAGCACTAGACTGATATGTGCATCCTTCGGGAGCACTAGACTGATATGTGCATCCTACGGAATCAGAAGACTGTGATTGTGCAGGGTACACCATAGGATGCTAATAATTTATTTTTCTCCTAACGGGACCAGTAGTGGGTCCCTTACTGAATATATTAATACTCATCCTTTTTATGTTTAACTTTTCAGGCAAAGGTAACACGAGGGGCAGACTGACGAGAGACAAGAAGGACTCGTGAATTTTCCATAGGGGACTGTCTTTAAACTGCTTCCGCTGACGGTTTGAAAATGTTTTGATTTAACTAAGTCTACAAATAGTTAAATTTTTGTAAACAGCCTTTGAAATTTTGTATTTTGGAAATAGGGCCCGATTAAATTTTCCTTCGTTTTCTTACGGTTTCAATTGAATCTTCCTATGTCTTTTGTCAACAAACGGTTTTGTGTCAAATTGACTACTTAGACGGTCAGTCCAAAAAGTCTTGGTCGCCACATCCTAGATTTTACACTAATCCTCTTGAGTATAAAAACCCAATAAAAACAATACTTATCTTTTATTTTCTTTTAGTTTCACTCTATTCTTTGTCACCTCATCCTTTCTCTCAACACCTGGCACTATCTTATCATGCATGCATCCTGATATCAACATTGCTCATTGGTATCAGAGTCATTTGTCAATAGAGGAAAAATTGTATTAGTTCTTTTAATTTAACATTAGTGTGATAGTTTTGTTCCAATGATATTCTAAGTATCCTTTGTGATAATAATCAAGTAGTGCTCTTTAAATTCTACTGAATAGCACTTTGGTAAACCTAATATTCCCGATAGTAAAATTGTAAGACCGTTGGTAAGCTTGGTGTTCCAGTGTTGTAGAATTTTAGCAATCTTGTTTATTCGCACACTAAAAAATTAGAATCTTATTAATATAAAACTCTTAAATTTTTAATGTCTAAATTAATTGAAAAAATACTCTCTAAGACCCATAGAGCCAAAACTACAAAAACAACAAATGATCATTCTCATGATTCTCAGTTTTCTATAGTTAATAGTCGAGAACTTCAAATAGCATGTATAGAAAAGAGCCTCCATAATTGGACCATAACAAAGATAGATGTCAAAACTATATATTAAATAGAAAAAATTAATTTTCTTCAAGATTATCAAATCAAAACTACAAAACATTTAGTTCCAATAAATAAACTTTATGAAACTTTTTCTTTATTTTCTAGACAATCAATTCTTCATCATCAAGAAAAATACAAGGTTCTCCAAATAGGCTTAGTTCAAGTTTCTATAAAACCTCTATATAGGATCGGGTTAGATACTCCTATTCTTTTAATTTTAAAAGATAAAAGACAGAAACTTTTCAAACTCTGTACTTTCAATAGTTGAATCAAATCTTGAAAAAGGACCAGTTTACGTTAATTGTTATCCAAATTTTACTGTTTCTTTAAGTGATCCAAATATACTTCGTTCTTTAATGCTTGATATTAAAATCCTAAATATGGATTGGGAACCCCAAACCGAATCCATTGTAGGGATTTTTTTAATACATTATAAATTAATGCACACAAATTTATCCCCTAAAGCACTTAGAACTTCTCCTAAAGATCAAACTCTTCTTATGGAAGCTAATACAAAATATTCAAATACCTTCACTTCAAAAATGTTATCTTGGAATCAAATTACTCGTAATCCTAGATGGAATCTAGAAGATGCTTTTAAACCATCAATTGAAAATCCAAAATTAACTCAAATTGTAGAAAATGAGGATGGAAGCGTAGAAATACAATTCCAATATCAATCTGCAAGATTAGAACTTCCTAGATTTTCTAACTATGAATCTGCTAGTTCAAGTAATTCTTTAAACTTTCAAGGAGTACGATTTGATAATACAATACCACAACCCTTTTATGCAAAAGAAAAGGACCTAACCTTATCTCCTACTCATTCCGATATGCAAAATATTAATCAATTAAATGTTATCTCTAAACCATTTTCAATAAATAAAATAGATCTGGATAATGAATTTTGGTCCAATAATAATAAACTTTTAAGAAATAATTTTTTTTAAATCTTTTAACAAAATGAAATACATGAAGAATACTACAAAACTATGGAAAAGTTAAAAACAAGTATATATTTTTTTCCAATGGATGAAGCATAGGTCCTTTTATCAAAGTCTTACATTTCCAATACATCAAACTATTAATACAAATTCATCTTTACCCACTTGGAAAACTACAAATCCAAAAAGACAAATAACTTCTTCACATCCCCCTTTAGAAGAAATCAAGTTTCAAAGTAGCAAAGACCAAGAAGTTTAGCTCCTTTTAAAAGGATAGAGTCCCCTAAAATTGAAACAAAACCACCAACTTTAAAAGATATAAAAAAACATACAATTACAAAATAATTATTCCAATAAAATTTTATACACAATATCCAACCAAGTAGAAAGAATAGAATTTAAACTTGAACATCATCATTACTTTATGAAATCACATCCTCAACCTATAGATAAAACAAAACCTTTATTCAAACCTTGTGAGATTTCTTGATAGAGATTTAAAATTAATTAATTTCTCAAGTAAAGAATCTAGCTAATAGCATTTTGGACAAAACTAATCTCCAATTACAACACTTAAATCTAAATACTTCTAAAAATCCATCCACATAAAAAATCAATACTATAAATGAAACCCCTATTGAAGATCATAACAATCTTGAAGAACAATTCCAAAATCTCACTCTTCAAAAAATAACAAATCATAGATATTCCAAACTAAAAAATTATTATTCTCAACCTTCATTTCCTGATATGCAATATGAAGAAAGAAATCAATTAATTCAAGCCCAATATACAGAAAATGACATCTATGAATGGAACATAGATGGAATGACCGAACATCAAATTTTAAATTTAATGCATGAAATGACCTTAGAAGTCACTGCCTATAAAATACATCAAAATTCAAACCATCAAATTGCCCAGATTCTCATCTTCGAATTTACCGAAAATCTAAAAGGACGGTGGGATAATTGTGTACGCTCAAGTGACAAAGCACGAATTTTAACCGCAGTTAAAATTGAACAAAGTGGTACGGGCATCAATCCAAACCCAAGATATTGTAGCAACCTTAATTTACACCATTATGAAAAACTTTATAGGAGAACCTGTTCAATTCCAGGAACGAAGTTCTGAGATCCTTTCGAATCTTACATGTCCAAAACTTCAAGATTTTCGATGGTACAAAGATGTTTCTCTAAGCGAAATTTTTACCCGAACAGATTGCAATAATCAATATTGTAAAGAAAAATTCCTTTCAGGATTACCAAAATTATTTGCTAAAAAGGTACGTCAGACTATTAGACAAACGTTTCAAGGAACAATCCCATTCGATAATTTAGGGGTAAAAACGGTTAACTTCCTATTGGGAGGTACCCTGCATCATAACCGTCTCGTGATCCCGTATGATGCACATATCAGTCTAGTGTTCCCAAAAGGTACACTCATCGTCAGTCTAGTGCTCCCGAAGGATGCACTCATCAGTCTAGTGCTCCCGAAGGATGCACAACAGGTGGTGATCCCGTGGGACACCTGCAAGGCACACTACTCCATAGATAAAGTTAATAATTCCCCCTCAATCATTCTAACAATTCATAACAATCACATCAAGGCACAACTAAAACTATCGGCATTTCTCCTTTACTACACATCATTAGTCAAAACCAACACTAGTGCACATCAGAGTTCAGTCAACCATACTAAACATCAGTCATCATGTTTACATCTACAAATCAGTCAACCCCATCTCGGTAAAACCCATACAGTCAATCAATCATCATGTTTAAATTGACATATCAGTCAACCCATGTCCGTCCAAACTACCATCGTCATATAATCATTTCAGTTCAACACATATACAATCAATTTACTCATACCATTACATAAATCAATCATTAGAATAACGGTTCCTTGAACAAATAAACTTATACATAAGTATCACTCACCTCAGTTTAGTCAATTCAGTCAACAGTACACTACCTATACTTTAATATAACAGTTAACCATCCTCAAATTCAGTCAATTCAACATTCTCAATTCAGTATAATCCATCAACACATTCAGTTTACATATAACAATGTTCTTTTAATCATTGCAATCTACATATAGGTCCAATAGTAGAAATCTCTTACCTCAATTTTTATGCAAGTTCTTCAATCGAACTAAATCTAATAAATCAAATGTTTATTTAAATGTTTTTCGAAATTTAAATTTCAAATTTTACAATATACATGTTTATAAATTATTTTAAAGGAGCATTTTTAAAAATAGCAAAATAAATTAAAATATTTACAAGCTATAGCAAAATTTTGGATTCTATCACTATAGTCTTCTATCACTATAGCATATCAATGACTATCAGTGATAGAATTTTTCATAAGTTGTAAATATTTTGTAAAATTTACTATTTTTAAAAATTCTCCTATTTTTAAATAGTTTTTTTTTTCATATACATAACCATTTCCCTTGTAATTATTATTATTATTATTTGCTAAAAAGAAATTCTTCATGTTTAAGAAACTTCCAAATCTATTATTAAGAGCAATTTCCAATTGCCAGTTCCAATATGGAATGAGAGGACAACCAAACTGTCCACATCGAAAAGCGTAAGACATGCTGCAAGAGGAGCTCCTAACAAAGTCCATCCTAGCATCTTGTTAGAATACGGAGCTCTGCACTAAGTACTGAGCGAACTATTCTTTCGCCTTTTACTAAAGAATACCGTGTACTCGCTGTTGATAGCGGCATACGCCTATTTTTGGAGGGGCATATTTTATGAGTCTCCTACAGTTCAGTCCAAATGATTAAATTGCGTTTGTTATGTATTGTTTTCAAATAAGTATAAATCTGATGGTTGGATATATTTCTTTTCAGTATTCGGTTGAGTTTCTTTTGCTTATTCTTTATAGGTTAAATGAAAATGTTTAAAAAACATTCACTGTTCAATTGTTTCATATTGTATTTAGTTTTTTTACATTAATTTTCTTACAGAAAATATATATATTATGTATTAGTATGTATGATTAATATATTAGAAAAATTAATATGTACCAGTATGATTTATTTATATTATATTTATTTTAGTATCGTTAACGAAAAAAATCAAAAGTTAGAGATCGATAAAAGACCCGCACTCAAGTTTCATAGCTTTGGGTCCGCTATCAATCATACCCCCATAGGAAAAAGATTCCTACCTTTAAACGAAAAAGTCGTGGTTCGTCTTTGTCTATAATTTTTGTCTTTATTTATAATTTTTGTTTTTGTCTATAATTTAACGAAAATATTTTTTTAACCTATTTGAAAGTTTGATCTATTTCTTAAACTTTTTAAAGGTTTAGAGGTTTTTTTAATCCAAACCATCAAATTGAAGGATTTTTTTTTACTTTTACCTTTTCTATATTTTGCGAATTTGGTCCAAATATGGAACTTATTAAAATAAAAAAATATGATTTTCGTAAACAAATCAATTAAACTAGGATTAAGATTAAGAATCTGTTTAAATTAAGAAAAAAATATTTTTCAAAAAACTCATTTTTGTTTAAACTCTTTTTTTTAAAAAAAAATAATTTAAAATAAGTGTTCCAAATACTTTAGTTTTGTTTTTCAAAATAACTTATTTTCTAAATTAAACACTTAAAAATGTAATGCAAACATACATAAACCTCTTAAAAGCTTAGGCTCTTTTTAAAACCAGTTATTTACTGATCAATTTTTAAAATTATTTATTTATTAATATTTAGGTTTTTCTAAAGTTAGGTATGATTTTTAATGAGACTTACAATCATGACAAAATTTAAAATTTGCAAGAATGATAAATTAATAAGTTCATCCCAATTAAAATTGTCAAATGACCAAAATATCTTCATAGATAAACATGTGACATTGCATTTGATTATCGTCTAATTGTTATTGGATTATCATCAGGTTATCACTAATTATCAATAATATCAATTGTTATTTGGTTGTTGTCTAATTACTTTCTAATTGTTATTTGATGTCCATTGTTAATAATATCGATTTATCATCTCGTAGTTATTTAATTTAATATTGATTGTAATTGCAAATGATATTCGAACCACCCAACTCATATTATATGAAACTCATAGAAAATGAACAAAAAAAGTTGGAAGGATAAATAAAGAGTTCCCACAAACTATTGAAACCCATAAAGAAGTAAGAAAAAGAAAAAGTTGGAAGGATATGATGACTTCTTTTGAAGACTCAAGCTTTTTAGTGAGTCTTCTCCTTCTCATTTACTATCTTTAATTCACATCCTCATTTTCCGCTTAAAAGTATATTGGACAAAAGTTAATTCAATGTCTCATCAATTATTTTCCAAAAATTACATCATTTTTATGTTTATATAAAATAAAATTTTTAAAAAAAAAGTAAGTTTGTAGGTCCAAAATATTAGAGTAAATATACCATATAAAAGAATTCGTATATATAACCAAATTTAGATTTATTTCTTTGAATTTAGAAAGATTTAGACAAAAATCCTAAATTGACTAAGAATTTTCACAAATGTCCTAAAGTATAAATTATTTTCTTCATTCGAAATTCGTATAATTTTTGGACAATACTAACCTTATAATCCATATTAATTATATATCATATTTGTAATAATTTTTAAATTATTTCCTTATTAAAAATACGTTCAATTTATTATGATATTCATTAGTTCCTTATATAAATGTGTGTTATTATTATGATAATATTTTGAAAATATTTTTTAATGAAGTATAATACCAAATATAATATAATATGGATGATTATGGAAATTAATTTATTATAACCGTGAAAATTATTTCATCTCCATCACCAAACTCCACCCACTTTTCAATCGTCGCCGACAACCCTTCATCTCCCTACTGTTAACCTTCTAACCTTTCATTCATAAATTTTTAGTTTTCTTCATCCTTAAACATCCTTCGTACTAACCTTATTTTTTTCCGTAGAATTCGTTGCCTTCAATATCGTTGTTCGTCTTTTCATATTTGGTCAGAGTTTTATTTTTTCATTTTGTTCTCACTAAACTTCCGTTTAGTATTCTTTATCAATTATTCTCATTATTTTTCATTCCATTAATTACAAGAACACATATATAATACACATATATAATACACATATTTTACAGTATGACATCCGATAACAATAGTAAACTATAATATATAGTGACAATATATCATCGATTTATATTTATTATAAATTAACTATATACCCGTAAGGTATAATCGTTTTCTGATGTGATTTATTAAATATATACTGCATATTATTTACAATTATACTAATTTTTTAATATTCCTGCAAAATATAATAGGTTGTATATTTGATTTATTATATATATACCACATTTTATTTTTCTATTATAATAGTTTTTTAATTTACCCGTATGATGTTTTATTATATATATACCACATATTATTTACAATTATATTATTTAATAACATATAGTTGTAATACTTGTATATGGAAAGTAATAAAATCTTTTCACTACTTTCCAAAACCGTAAAACCCACGATTGACTTTTTTTTATATATAAATTATAAATTAATTAAATAATATAAAATGGGCAAACATGTAATTTGGGCCCTACATTTGTGAAATATATTGGCACATTTATGACTTTTGTGAAAATTATTAGTAATTTGAGTCTTTTATGTAATATCATATATCAATTTAGACTATATGAGTTAAAGAACCTTGAATTTACCTGCATTATCTTGCTAACATGTGATGAAAAATTTTATATTTGTGCTAAGAATCTCCTCTTGAACGTCAAACTCCATATAACATAAACAAAATAAACGAGTTACTCCGCTCATTATCAATTATTTTTTAAATGAATATCTTATTATTTAATAATTTAATTTTTTAAAAGAAAATTATTATACACTTATGGTGCATTAAATTGACTTTTTAAATGTTTATAAACATTTTTTCACTTATAAACATTTTTAATCATTTAGAAAATTTAAAAAATTGTTATATGTTAGTTTTAAGATTTAATTTTTTAAAACTCATAGATTGATTAGACATGAATTTACAAGTTAAGTCAAAAGATTAGTTAATTCTTAACAACTTTTTAATTAATTAGGTTCTATGGACCTGTTAGACACAAATCTTATTTATTATTTATTAGAAACTTTTGAAAGTTCAAATTTAAGCATAACGTAAATTTTCAAACTTCAAAAACTAATTCTGAATTTTTTTTAGTACAATAACTTATATCAATGCCACTAATGCAAATTCATTTTGTCAACTAAATTTATGTCTTAAGCTCTTAGCCCGTTAAACCATGACATATGTCTTAGCATTGAGTTCTTCCTTTTATCCATCTAAATATAATTCAAATTATTCACAGGGTTATTACAACATGTGAGACCCACAAACAAAAAAAGGCTTTCACTTAATAGATATAATAAAAACCTAAACTTCAACCACTATGTCTCCTTAACAACCAAGATTGCTTCTCATTGTTAAATGTTGATGTTTAAAATAACATTATAGTTTCGTCTCCCTAACAACCAAGAATAGTTTTCATTATAAAAATAAAAGTCTATTAAATACTAGTTTTCTATATCTATAAATATTTTGGTTTATTTTACTTTTGTTTCAAACAATAACTCATTTGAAAACTTTCAAAAAGTACAAAAAGTATTATTATCATTTAATCAATTTTGATAAAATATTATTATTATTATTAATTTTAAGAGATTAAATTTATGATTAATTAAAAATGAATAGATTAAATTAGGTATTTAAAAGTACAAAAATATAAATGAATGGTTTCAAATATAGAAATACAAGTTATAGACAGTGACAGACACAAATATATGTTTATATGTCTATAGCAAACAACTATGGATATTTATTATGATAAACGGTAACATTTTGCTTGAAACAATTACAACAAAAAAAAAAAAAAAAACGAATAGGAACCAAATAGTACTTTTTACAAAATGGAGTTATTTTCCCTATAAAAATCATTCATGGGTGAGAACTCAATCTATATCATTTTTTTAGATATCAATTGAGAGATTAAAGCTGTTAGCTAGAAGGAAATGGATGGAAATGGAGAAGATTTGATCAGCTTTTTACCAGATGAAATACTTAGACTCATAATTTCCTTTCTTCCTTTTGAATCATCTCTTCAAACTACTTTACTTTCTTCTGCATGGAGAAACCTATGGAATTCACCTCTACTCTACTTTGGACCCATTGAAGGTATTGCCAATCAAGTTTCTTCTTTTTTCAATCATTTCAATAACCTTCATCCAATTACGAAACTTCAATATAACTTTGGCAAAAATCATTTCCTCCTAGCTTCCATTGCACCTCATAACAAGCTTCACTTGGATTTCTCCGCTCCAAAATCAGAGTTTCCATATCATTTTGATTGGGAACTTAAGTTTGATACACAAAAAAATCCATCTCCATCTTCCTTTTACGTTAAATCTTTGTGTCTTAAGTCTGTCACTTACCTTACCAATGAAGATGTTTTGTCCCTTGTTTTGAATATTCGTTTTCTTGAGAATTTAAGGATCGAACGTTGCAACGGATTCCGATCGTTATGTATCGGTTCAACTCCGAAGCTTCAAAGGCTGACTGTTTTGGAATGTCCGGATTTGAGGTTTCTCCATATCAAGTGTTCGAAGCTTCGGTCCTTTCAGTATCGAGGACAACTTCCACGGATTCGTCTCGAGAGTCATTTTAACTTGCAGGATGCAATGCTTGATTTCAGACAAGGCCCGGGATGTAACAATTTGAAGATTTGTGATTTTGATCCATGTCTCTTAACTATAAAAAATGCTAATACTCTTACATTATGTAGATGGAATTATGAGGTAAATTCTTGCTTTATGTGTGTATGATATATATCTCTTTTATCATATAGTATAAAAATAAAATAAAAAATGAAGATTTTCTTTTTTCTGTTGCAGGTGTTAATACGGCCTTCTTTAGCTTCTTTACAAGGGAACTTCATATTTTATAATATTAAAGAGCTGTGGTGGATTGGTTCTAATTCAAATGGAGGATATAACAATAATGCATTGCTCACCTTCGTCCAAATGTGTCCCACCTTAGAGCGACTTTTCGTCACGGTATGTCTTTTTGTTTCTCCACTTCTTTAATCTTTTATATAGTGCGTCAAACGATCAAGTACGGAATCTTACTGACTAAGTTTAGAGAAGTGCACTATATGAATTCTTTGTAATTTTCTAACATTCTCTTGATCATATGAACATAGTTAACACATCGTTAGTGAACTATATAAAACTGTATGTGTCGATTCTTATCTATTGCATTTTTTGTATTCTTTGTTTGTTGTTTCTGTAACCTTCTTGACAAAACAATCTGCAGCCATTGACAAAATCAATTCTAAAAATTTCCTGGACTGTATTTAAATTGATAGTCCTGGTTTTTCTCCAATACAGATTGATCCTAAAGGCTACGGCACACCGAGCAAGGAAACGTACATGAATAACGTCAGGAGGAAAACGAAATTAGAACATCTACAACTTGTAAGTTTAAAGGGGTTTGTGGATCAGAATGAAGAAATGGAATTGATTAGGCTGATAAAAGAGCTAGTTGCGGTGAATCCAGTGTTCATGTCAGTAATTGATAAGAACAAGTTGGAGAGTTTGGCAGGAGTTCCTTACAATCAAATCAAATCACAGAGTTTTATCAACATCAAAACAGAGAAAAATGGATCAAATGAAAAATACTTATTCTCTAAGTTGGATGATGCAGAACAAACATGGCCTAAACATCCTCATATGAATCTTTAGTTACCAAAATCTTACAGTTCATAATTAACCTTGTTTGAGTTTTTGTTAAAATAATCTTTGGAATCTATATGAAAGTTTCAAACTAATACTTTCTTATTAGAACAAACTAAACTGATACGACCTACCTAGTTCAATATACAATATACTCCATTGAACAGTCATGTAATATAGCTTCCTAAACTAATCCTATTTGGAACTCTCATTCAATACAATTCACAAATGTTCCAAATCCTGAGTTTAAGGGTTCGTTTTGATTGCCTATGAAACAAAATATTTCTTAAGAATACATTTTTTTAAAAACATTTTTTTATAAAATGAGTTTAAAATCCAAACACATACATGTTTTGTTTGATCTCTTTATAAATGTTTATAAGAAAAATTGTGTTTGGTTTGTCCAATACTAACAATGTTTATACTTAAGTTAAATTACCATAAAAGACTATTACACATTATGAAATAATTCCATAAAGAAATACACACATTTTGAATCATTTTTTCATAAATATTTTTAAAATTAATCGCATGTTATATCTTGAAATTATTAATTTTTTAGTTACTTGAAACGAAACATTAATTTTATTTTTTTTATTAATTTTTTTGGACAATTCGATTTTTTATAAGCACAAATATCTTGAAATGTAAATACATAACCATACAAAAATAATTGATTTCCAACATCGACAAAATATAAATAAGAACAATAATTTTTTCAAGAATATAATATCAACTAGACAATAAGGTGTGCAATTCGATCACATTTGTAACACCCAGAATTCTAGGAAATTTATTTAATCGGATCGCTCTATTTATTTTATTTATTTTCTTTTGGTTGGATTAAATTAATGGGAAAAAAACAAGGTGAATGAGGAAAAGATAAT